>JADLZK010010831.1:0-178116 GCA_015847255.1 Hyparrhenia diplandra | reverse complement strand
GCTGCCCCCCTCACGCCCGCGACACCGTTGGCGACTCCGACCCTGCTATCCTCTAGGCGGAAGAGGATGACGACGTTGTCCAGACGCACCGGCCGCCACCGACATCATCACGACACCGGCAGCACCGGCCGCATCCTCCTCTCCACCGACACCAAGCGACCGCCAAGTAGATTCTCCTATAGCCGATGGCGCCACTCCACGGTGCTCCCCGGCTTACGGCACCACCCGCGGCGCTTGCCCGGGTGCCACCTGCGTGGCGCCACGCCCCGTGTCACGTGACCTACCCCCTCTACGCCACGTGCACGGAGGTCCCGAGTATGACGGCAACGACAACCCGACCTCTGGATTCGCAAGATGGAGTTGCTATTCGAAATGAAGAACGACATCGACCCGACTTCTACGCCGGTATGCCGCCTTCCATCCGACAGTCCTCTGCGCAGCCCGCTCAACAGGCTTGTAGGCACAAAATCCTGCTCCCTCAAGGCCACACATTGACAAGCCGGAATAGCCGGGCTTTTACTCGGCGCCCCAAGCGCCTTGAGGCGTGCGCTCCAATTTGACCTTGTTAATTGACAAGGAGGTAAACGAGATCTCGAACATGCCCGGTGAGACCAAGATAGTTCGCATGTATGGCTCTAAAGCGGATGTAAAGACATATAGCTATGAGAGCTATCTGTCGATGATAATGAATGCATTCGTAAGCATGTATAAAAGATGTAATGTAGTAACGATTGCCGAATGACCATAAAAGACATGTTTGAACAAATAAAATCGATCATCATGATGTGCTATCATAAAGCACTATTGCATAGATCGAATTAATTGACAACATGATAAATAAAAGAAGATAAATCATAAATATCATTATAGATATTCATTACATGTGAAAGCGTAACCGTGTTAAACAAGTTTGCGAATCGGGTCCATGAAGAAGGAACTCATACGTAAAAACCTATCGATTAAACCGATCTCTAGTCCACCGGATGACTAGCTCTAGAAGTAACCCAAAGATCTATATCCACCGATGATATAGTCCTGTCAAGATCTAAACGTATACGAACCCACAACATGTAACAACTTAGATTGATCTATCTCGGCTATGATAAACGATAGATCTAGTAGCACAAGAAGATAAACAATGAAAGAACTAAAAGCAACTAAATCTATGATAAGATAAAGCCGAGACTCTTCAATCTAAATTGGGCAAAAAGTGTGTGCAAACATAATTAAATAATAAATAAAAGCATTGCAACACGTGGTAACTTAATGAATTCATTAGATCCCCCGCCAAAATCTAATGAAGCCGATAACTAGCTCTTAGCCGACCTTAGCCCACCGGATG
This sequence comes from Hyparrhenia diplandra, assembly GCA_015847255.1. Classification (NCBI taxonomy): domain Eukaryota; kingdom Viridiplantae; phylum Streptophyta; class Magnoliopsida; order Poales; family Poaceae; genus Hyparrhenia; species Hyparrhenia diplandra. The sequence goes on along the minus strand of JADLZK010010831.1, from coordinate 176,774 downwards.
GCTCATGATCGACAAAAAGAACCCTCTTGCCCCCCACGATAGCTTAAATCCGCCTCGACGATACTAAGCGTGAACAAGACTTCTTGCAATAATCTAAATCTGCTGACGATACGGACATGGTGCAAGGTTGCCGGTATTTTACGGGAGGTCGGCGGATTGATGAATCCTCTCGCATAGATCGGCGACACAACCGGACTCGAAGGGTGGTGAGCCAAGGCACGGAGCCGGGTTTGTTGTATTTGATTTGGTAGATTGTTTTACAGATTCTCTGGTCTTATATTTATACCCTGGGCTTTGACGAGTCCTAATTAATTATGAATAAATATAACGAAAATATCTAACTAAGATACATTGTTCTCCAAGTCTTCTCGAGTCGTGAAATTGTATGCGTGATGTGGGCCCTCGTCCTCAAATATCTTCCACGATGTTCCAGCTTGCGAACCATCTTATGCTCGGCTCCTTCTGGGACTCGGACTTCGGCCGAATAACGGCGTCTTCGAGCGCTTCGGCGTTCTTTGCTTGTCTTTTGCTAGCCCGAATGACCCCTTACCGAACCATCGTGTACCGGCCCATCAATCATCGAGGCTTTACCAAATTTTGGTGTTAACAAGGCTGTCCCGGAGGAGGCCGTTGGTTGAGAGGGCCGCGATCATCCACTACCAGCGGGCGCGACCGGACCCCATCATCTCGATACTACGAGGGAGTTGGCCTCTGCTTAGGAGGGCAAGATGGGCGACTACATCACCGCTGTGAAAGCTATGTGATTAGCATGGATCTTGAGGGCCATCAGGGCGTCGGCCCTCTTCGTCGGCCTAGCGACGCCGCGCTCGTGCGATGCTCGAAGTGGTTTGAGCCTGGATTCGATGGAGGGAGGCCATCGACCTTGCTTTCGGCCCAGCTCACGACGGCAATTGCCGGCACCGGCCGGGGCCGGTAGCGTCACCCGCGCCATCCACTTCCGCGGCGTCGCCGACGCCGGCGACATCGACATCGACATCGAGGCGGCTGGCGGACCAAGTGCCAAGGCGGTAGTGCCTAGCTGCGCTATGGAAGCGATCGGCAGTGGCGATGCCGCGACCTTCTCACCGAGCTGCACCTGGGTACTTCGTCAAACCCGAGGGCTCGAGATCATCGCCCGGCGCCATCAGAAAGCGGCGGCTGACGCGGATGGAGCCTCTTCTATGGGATCGTGAGGGTTACTTCCACTACTACTACATCGCGGCCGAAGTTCCTGCGGGACATCATACCGGAGGTGGCGTCCCCACGCGGCGTCGCGGTGGGCTTCCACCTCCCAAACCGCCAGCGTGAACACCCGGCGTTCTGGGCGTACTTCTCCCTGAGGGAATGTCGAGCGTCGGGGCTCGAGGGCGTTCGGTCCCCTCTTAACAACGACGACAACGTCTTCCTCCAGCATCGACAGCGTCGTCGTCGGCCAGCCCATCCACCGGCGCCCGGGTTCGGCCGCCCGTCAAGGCGGCCGGCTGACCTACTCTCACGGCCGCCTACTACGACTCTTCGTGCCCCTCGTCGCTCACGACGTGTGTTTTGCGGGCATATCCATGCGAAGGTACATGTGCCAGCGACATACACCTTCGGGCCCCTCCCGACTCTGGCGCCCGGATGATCGAGCTCTCCGGCATCCTCGGGCGCCTCCCAGTCATCTGGCCGGCGTGGATGGATCGTCCCTTCGTCGCGACCTCCGGCCCGCTATAAGTTCAGCATCTGCTTGGCAGCACGCGCCGACTTCTCCTTCGCCCGGCGGCGATGCCAGCATACGCATCGGCGACGCGACAAATCCGGGTCCCCTCATCCTCAGCTATGGACCGGACGTGTGACATCGATTGGCATCGCCTTGGCGCCTACGATGGGTTGGGCGGCGCGTCCGCGTGCCGCCTCATCGAACGGTGGGGAAATGTCATGTGCGGGAATTGGGTCAGCCATGGGCCGGGTTAGGAGGGCCCTAACGGCCGCGGCCAGCCCACAAGGGGTAGGCCTTGCGGCAGGGCAAGGCGCCCCCTAGCGCGCCGCCCGTCACCACCTTCCCGTCTTCGTCTATACTTCATCATCAAGTTAGGATTATCTTAGGACTTTTGGAGTGTAAAAGGAGATATTCCAATCACATAAGGAAGACCCTTATTAGGAAATAAATAAATATTGCTTGTAGAAAGTATTCCAATCGTATAAGAAAAATTTATAGAGATTGTTTAGATTACAAGTCCCACTAACCGGGCTATATAAACAAGGGTATGTAATCTCTTGGGGGACAAGCAATAAAGAAATAGTTCGTGTCTCTCTCTCTCACCCCAACCGCCGCCGCCCCTCTCCCCGCCCTCCCTCGCCGCCCAATATCCCGCTCCCACTACCGCCGCCACCTCCAGCGCGACCGACCGCCCGCCCAGCCCGCCCGCCACCGCCCCCCGCCCGCCCTCCCGCCAAGCTTCGCCCGAGACGTGTCATAGCCGGCCCAATCTAACCGGTTTGTGACACAAGGTCTAAGTGACGGGTTAAACATGCATTAATTCCCTATTTCAGTCGTGATTTGCGGGTGGATTAGAGGAGTTTTAGTGTTATTTTTAACAAGTTATCGAGGTCAGCGGACCCCGACAACAGCACTCTAGATTCGCCACTAATTATTAAGCTGTAAATGCACCAGAATTTGAAGGCTTTAGATAAAAATTCTTCTACCATTTTGTGGGCCTACATTAATTTAAGAATTTTACATAAAGCAGAGTTCTTAAAATAATGTACGCCTAGTGTTAGGTAGTAAAAACACAAACATGCACGGCCAAGGCATTTCAACTCACAAGATAATCTTTTAGTGGAGCACAATAGAAACCTTTTTCGAAAGTTCTCATAGAGTGGCCTCAGATGGTCATAATTTGTATTTTTCACCTTTTTGTATAGGCACAAATGAAACGTGTAAGATCTTCCATAGTTTATTTTGTCCACAAAGAGGACCATTTAATTGTTGTAAGTGGTGAAGCGGCTTCAATAATTATCTGTTCATGATGGTTACCTGTGCGGCTTATACCTTCAGTAGAGCAGTCGCAGCTATGTGGTGATTTGTTTTTTTTTTTTTTTTATTTCATTAGAGCAATCGCCACCATCTTACTTAAAGGTAGTTGACAATTTACTGGTCCTCGGTGGATGGTGGTATGAGTTGGCTTTAGAAAATTTCAGCTTTATGCTTTTTATTAACAGCAGTTTTCAATGCTTTTTTTAACAATAGCTGTTCTTATTACTTGAAGGAGATGTTGACCAATTCCCGACGGAGATGTTGCGCGCTGGCGTCAGGTGCGCTCGTCGCTGATCTGCAGGTTTTTGACCGCATCTCATGCCTCCTTCACGTGTCCTTTACGGCGAGCGTTTCCAGAGCACGGAGGGCGCCGGGCGCTGGAGACCGGCCATCGACTGCCAGTCGTTGTGGTCGTCGATGTCGTCGTACTCTTCCCCGACACCGTAGCGGACGGCATCCCGAAATTCACCTTCATCACCAATGCCCATTCGGATAGTTAGCTGTGTTTGGTTTGGGAGCCAAGTGGGTTGGGGTGGAGTCGACCTATTTTTGCGGGTTGGAGCCGACCAATCTCACGTTTGGTTAGGAGGTTGAAGTCAACTCAGTTATTTGTTTGGTTGGGAGGATTGAGAGGGTTAGGATGGACACCACTTTAACACCGTTAGCACATGAAGTTGTGGGACCCAAATGTCATGCTTTTAGCTTTTTTTTTCCCTTTTCTTTTTCTTCTTCCACTGAGTTTCCTCCGCTGGCCGAGGCCTGCGTGCTCCCCGCCCGGCCGTTACCGGAGCCTCTCACGACCTCCCCTTTACCCCGCCCGCTCATCAACTTTGGCATCCTCCGCGCCATGCGCCGCCCGCCTGTGTCCCGCGCCCCACGTAGATCCGCCTGGGCGCCCGGTGTCGGGCCTCCACCATGCCGAGCACCGCCCGGCTCCGTCGGCCCGCCGGATCCTTCCTGGCTCCTCTCCAAGTCGGGCCTCCACCACGCCCGAAGCACCCGCTAGCCTCTCGGCGCTATGCGTCGGCGTCCTCCGCGCCAAGCGCCGCCTCCACTACTCCGAGCGCGGCGGCGGTGGAGTTGTGGCAGGCGAGTGGCACGCATGGGGACGCAACGACAGGCGAGCGGCACGCATATCCACGCGGCCACTGTTGGTATACCTTATAGCATAAAATATAGGAATTTTTTAAACTGAAATAAGGGCTTAAAATGAATATCAACATAGTTTAGGGGCTTGACTGACATAATTCCACTAGTTTTGGTAATTTATATATTTTCAGGGATTAAACAGGAAAACACCCAAGAGTTTGCAAGCCCTACGACATAAAGACGTATCCACGAAGTAATCCAACTTGGAACCCACGCAAGAACATTCTAGAAGACACCGTGAGGACATGACGCCGGCCGGGCCCACTGGCGTGTGCGGGCGGCCGCCTAGTAGCAGGGCGTACGCCCTTGTGGGCCCCCCCATGCCTCTCGCTTCCTAGGTCGGTTACATCCGCCATTGAGGGGCAATCTAGTCCATCTATCAAGGTCGGTTTGATCCAAGGGCTATGGTGCATCCTCCGGGGCTATATAACAAGACCCCCTGACCCCTGGGTGAAACCCTAATTCATTCTAATTCATTCCAACTCATTCTACTCCAAGTCATCAAGTCAAGATCCCAAGCCCTAGTTCCACCATATTAGAGCATTAGCTATCTAGGCTAGTTCTAGAGGAAGTCAAGTATTGTCTTGGATTCCTGATCGTCAAGAAGTAGCGGGAGCCGAGCTTCTCGTGGCTTCTCTCTTGTATCTAATCTTGTAAGTATTTTGGTTATTTACATTTGCTATGATGTTGTTCTATTCAATGATTATATTCTTAGTTATATATTCCAATGTCTATTATGATTATATGCCTAGTATAGTTAGATTGTCTTTATATTCAAGCATGGAGTCGTATAGCGCTCACTTAATGACGTCTTGGGTGAGTGGCCAACAATGTGTAAACGTGGTGTTTATACAACGTTTACTGCGACATCACCCTATATTTGGGGATGTGTGGTAGATGCGTGGATGTGATATTGCCATTGAGTCCTTTGTAGTCCATCCCCGAATGTAGGGCTAGTTAGTCGTGTTTGGTTTGGGGAGCCAAGTGGGTTGGGGTGGAGTCGACCTATTTTTTCGGGTTGGAGCCGACCAATCTCACGTTTGGTTAGGAGGTTGAAGTCAACTTCGCTTATTTGTTTGGTTGGGAGGATTGAGAGGGTTAGGATGGACACCACTTTAACACCGTTAGCACATGAAGTTGTGGGACCCAAATGTCATGCTTTTAGCTTTTTTTTTTTCTCCTTTTCTCTGCCTTTTCTTCTTCCACTGAAGTTTCCTCCGCGGCGCTTATTTGCTCCCCGCCGTTCTTGGCCTCACGACCTCCCCCACCCCACGCCCGGCTCATCAACTTTGGCATCCTCCGCGCCATGCGCCGCCCAGTCCCGCCGCCCGCGATCCGCCCCAAGGCGCCCGGTGTCGGGCCCTCCACCATGCCGAGCACCGCCCGCTCTCCCCGCGGGCGCGGATCCTTCCCCTGGCTCCTCCAAGTCGGGCCTCCACCACGCCGAGCACCGCTAGCCTCTCGGCCTTATCTTCGGCGTCCTCCGTATAGCGCCCGCCTCCACGCTCCTCGGCGGTGGAGTTGTGGCGGCGGTAGTGGCACGCATGGGGGCCAACGAGGCGAAGCGGCACGCATATCCACGCATGACCCTTTGTTGGTATACCTTATAGCATAAAATATAGGAATTTTTTTAAACTCTAAATAAGGGCTTAAAATGAATATCAACATAGTTTAGGGGCTTGACTGACATAATTCCACTAGTTTTGGTAATTTATATATTTTCAGGGATTAAACAGAAAACACCCAAGAGTTTGCAAGCCCTACGACATAAAGACGTATCCACGGTAATCCAACTTGGAACCCACGCAAGAACATTCTAGAAGACACCGGGAGGACATGACGCCGGGCCGGGGCCCACTGGCGATGTGCGGCGTAGCCTAGTAGCGAGGGCGGCCGCCCTTGTGGGGCCCCCTGTCAGCCTCTGCTTCCTAGGTCGGTTACATCCGCCATTGAGGGGCAATCTAGTCCATCTATCAAGGTCGGTTTGATCCAAGGGCTATGGTGCATCCTCCGGGGCTATATAACAAGACCCCCTGACCCCTGGGTGAAACCCTAATTCATTCTAATTCATTCCAACTCATTCTACTCCAAGTCATCAAGTCAAGATCCCAAGCCCTAGTTCCACCATATTAGAGCATTAGCTATCTAGGCTAGTTCTAGAGGAAGTCAAGTATTGTCTTGGATTCCCGATCGTCAAGAAGTAGCGGGGAGCCGAGCTTCTCGTGGCTTCTCTCTTGTATCTAATCTTGTAAGTATTTTGGTTATTTACATTTGCTATGATGTTGTTCTATTCAATGATTATATTCTTAGTTATATATTCCAATGTCTATTATGATTATATGCCTAGTATAGTTAGATTGTCTTTATATTCAAGCATGGAGTCGTATAGCGCTCACTTAATGACGTCTTGGGTGAGTGGCCAACAATGTGTAAACGTGGTGTTTATACAACGTTTGCCTGCGACATCACCCTATATTTCGGGACGTGTGGTAGATCGTGGATGTGATATTGCCATTGAGTCCTTTGTAGTCCATCCCCCCGAATGTAGGGCTAGTTAGCTGTGTTTGGTTTGGGAGCCAAGTGGGTTGGGGTGGAGTCGACCTATTTTTAAGCGGGTTGGAGCCGACCAATCTCACGCTTTGGTTAGGAGGTTGAAGTCAACTCGCTTATTTGTTTGGTTGGGAGGATTGAGAGGGTTAGGATGGACACCACTTTAACACCGTTAGCACATGAAGTTGTGGGACCCAAATGTCATGCTTTAGCTTTTTTTTCTCCCTTTTCTCTGCCTTTTCTTCTTCCACCGGTTTCCTCCGCGTTTGCGCCGCCGTGCTCACCGCCGGCCGTACCAGCTCCTCACGACCTCCCCACCCCACGCCGCCGCTCCTCAACTTTGGCATCCTCCGCGCCATGCGCCGCCGCCCAGTCCCGCCCGGCCACGTAGATCCGCCTGGCGCCCGGTGTCGGGCCTCCACCATGCCGAGCACCGCCCGGCTCCGTCGGCCGCCCGGATCCTTCACGGCTCCTCTCCAAGTCGGGCCTCCACCACGCCGAGCACCGCTAGCCTCTCGGCGCTATGCGTCGGCGTCCTCCGCGCGCCGCCCCACTACTCCCGGCGCGGGGCGGTGGGTTGTGGCGGCAGGCGAAAGTGGCATGCATGGGGGCGCAACGACAGCGAGCGGCACGCATATCCACGCTGCCACTTGTTGGTATACCTTATAGCATAAAATATAGGAATTTTTTAAACTGAAATAAGGGCTTAAAATGAATATCAACATAGTTTAGGGGCTTGACTGACATAATTCCACTAGTTTTGGTAATTTATATATTTTCAGGGATTAAACAGGAAAACACCCAAGAGTTTGCAAGCCCTTACGACATAAAGACGTATCCACGAAGTAATCCAACTTGGAACCCACGCAAGAACATTCTAGAAGACACCGGAGGACATGACGCTGAAGTGGGGCCCACTGCAAGCAGGCCGTGGCGCCGCCCTAGTAGCGGGGCGGGCCGCCCTTTGTGGGGCCCCCCCGCCCTCTCTCGCTTCCTAGGTCGGTTACATCCGCCATTGAGGAGCAATCTAGTCCATCTATCAAGGTCGGTTTGATCCAAGGGCTATGGTGCATCCTCCTGGCTATATAACAAGACCCCACGACCCCTCGGGTGAAACCCTAATTCATTCTAATTCATTCCAACTCATTCTACTCCAAGTCATCAAGTCAAGATCCCAAGCCCTAGTTCCACCATATTAGAGCATTAGCTATCTAGGCTAGTTCTAGAGGAAGTCAAGTATTGTCTTGGATTCCTCGATCGTCAAGAAGTAGCGGAGCCGAAAGCTTCTCGTGGCTTCTCTCTTGTATCTAATCTTGTAAGTATTTTGGTTATTTACATTTGCTATGATGTTGTTCTATTCAATGATTATATTCTTAGTTATATATTCCAATGTCTATTATGATTATATGCCTAGTATAGTTAGATTGTCTTTATATTCAAGCATGGAGTCGTATAGCGCTCACTTAATGACGTCTTGGGTGAGTGGCCAACAATGTGTAAACGTGGTGTTTATACAACGTTTGCCTGCGACATCACCCTATATTTCGGGATGTGTGGTAGATCGTGGATGTGATATTGCCATTGAGTCCTTTGTAGTCCATCCCCCCGAATGTAGGGCTAGTTGAGCTTTATTACTATGGTAGACTTGCTTTGTTCCTGATCTTCCTTAGTAATGTTAACCATGTGTAGATATATTGTTTTCCTGCCATGATTGCTAGGTGTATTGCACTAATCTTAGTATGCGTTGACATATAAGTAGGAGTAACATAGGAATATTCTGTCTATTCTACCTATACCATGCTATCATTGCCTTTTATGACACATTTTAGTGGCATACCGTGATCTTTGACTTGGCACTTATCATTTATCATTATCTTTATATGACTTACCCCTGTTCGGAGTAGTTAGATTACATATGGTTATTCTACTTTACAACACTGCAAGTGACCTCCATCAATCTACCATAACCTACCCCTTCCTTGTGGTAATATATAAATACGATACCTGGACTTACTCCCGGTGAAGTGCTACATTGGTGTTTCTATCTGTGCGCTTGCAGATATCATATTCATATTAATTGCAAGAGAATCAAGTGTCATATTAAGAATACCATTTGTGCATTTCTTAGCGTTGTTAACTAGGGTGACAGACTAGTTCGTAGGCAATGCTAGAATGTGATAATGTTACAGAGTCACACACCATAACTAACACCGTCTAACTTTATTAACTCTCTGCTCTGACTTTTATTGGAACGTGAGATTACCTCCACATCCAAGCTAACTTATTAGATAGATACCATTTATACATTTCTGGCGCCGTCCTAAGAGTGGGTTTTAATCCATCCTTTTGTGATTGCGTTAAGAAATGTCAACAGCCACCGCGCCTCACCAAGGTCGCCCACGACTCACGGAGTAGACGGCGTCGATGCAGGTTCGTGTGGTCCGCTCGTTTTGGAGGAATCCCGTCGACCAAGATCTGAGAGCATATTCCCTAGCGTGTCGAACCCAACCCACGTCGCTTTTCATCCAAACACGGGCTCACCTGGGTCCGACCCTCACCAACCCTCGATCCAAACACTAGTCCGTGTGAGCATCAGCCACGCGACGACGGCGCGTCTCGCGCGTCCCGGGTCCATGTACGGCGGTTGTTGGAGCAGCCACAATGTCGTGGTGGCAAGCGCCTTCTTGGATGGTGGCTGAGACATACTAGTGATGAGTCCGCCCGAGCGGTTGGATGAAAAGCCCGACACACCGATTCGGATTCCCCGAATCCCGCAATCTTAGCACTGACAGTCGAAAATTCGACGCACCGATCCGGTTACAACGCCACTAGGGCCTCCTGTTGTGCCTCGGCAATCTTAGCACCGCACTCCGGTGCCCCCACTCAAGGAAAGGCCCAATCGCCCCAAAAGACTAGTCTGATAGGGGAAGGGTGGCTCTCCCTTTTAAGGTGGCTTCCTCCTCCCAAGTTAAGCAAGGTGGGATTATTCAGAGGCTCACACGGTCGCCGCCCGACAACAACTGGGCCACCTGGCCCATTTAATGTTGCGTCTTTGCCAACCGGTAATAGTGGAGGATGTCCTCATCATTCCCACCCCCTTAACAAGGGCCCAGCTTTGATACCAAATGATGAGTCTGGCCCAGGCAGGATTGGATGAAAAGCCCGACACACCAATCCGGATTCCCCGAATCCCGCAATCTTAGCACCGATAGTGAAAATTCGACGCACCGATCCAGCTACAACGCCACTAGGGCCTCCTGTTGTGCCTTGGCAATCTTAGCACCGCACTCCGGTGCCCCCACTCAGGGAAAGGCCCAATCGCCCTAGAATATATAATCTAATTGAATGTGACTCGCTGCTTACTGGACTCTTACGGTGGATAAAACCCCAAAAGGATATGAGGAGCCTATAGATAGGAAAATATCATGCATGCACCTCTACAAATAAATATAAGAAGGTACACGTGGACAACACAAGTCTTTGTGCAATCCTATATATAAATAGGAAATACAACAGAAGTCTTTACACAATCCTATATATAAATAGGAAAATATCATGCACTTCTGATGTATGGCTAGAAATAAATCTAAGAAGCTACACGAGATCAAACAGAAATCAATGCTAATTCAAGAGCTCCTTTCTCTTTGCGACAACACTAGATTTGATTGAATTCACCTGCGCCAAGAACAAGACCCAGACACGACTAACACGAGGGATGACTGTTCAATAAAGCAAACTGAAATTAAAAATATTGCAATTGCACAATGGGTTATGGGATAAGGGGAAAATGGTGAACACAAATATTTTTGTGGGGCATTTTTATGGATTTATAGGATGAAGCAAAATTAACTACACTAGGATAAAGGCGATCCCGATGGTAAACCTTGGCTCTGAATACCACTTGATGGGGACGGGGTTTCCGATCTTCCGTCAGGTTCAAGATAACTATCGATTTGGTGGAGAGTGACACACCGATCCGGCTTCAGATCACAAAGACTCGAACCCTGCAATCTTAACACCACGTCTCCTCGGGTTATCAACCGTGTCACCAACTAGTTGACCTCGCCAAGAAGGCTAATCCCTGCTTGTGAATAGAAGAACACAAGCAAAAACTTGAAAGAACGCAGCTCAGATTATGGGACAATCTGCAGATAAATAATTAAACTCACAAGTTGAGGTTTTACAAACCGATAAACGACGAAACTGTTCCTGACAGAATAATCTAAGCAAAACCCACCAGAATTGTTGGCGCTAAGGGATATTAATACATGCGTGAATGAAAACAAATGTTGTGGTCATGTACGTGACCCGACTTATTGGGAGGCATGCATGCATGGTCGAGAAGAAATGGTTGTGCGCGTCATATGAGGACTGTTTCCTATTCTTCCATCTCCTTCTCCATGCATAGTCTTTCGTGGAAAAAGAAAGTGTCGCACGTCCAATTTAGCACCACATTCTTATCCTCCTCTTTCACATGTTTCAAATTTAGCATTCTCTTCATTTTCATACTTATAGCTACTGCATGGTGGTGGCCATGGAGGAGGACGCCCTTGGGTATATATAACTTGTTCTGCATCTCCTTCGAGCGTGCCTTTACCTGGACCAGGGTCCCAAGGTTGCATGATAAGCCCAAGATGATTTTGTAGCACCTGTCTTTCCAACACGTGCTCATTGACCTCAATTGCACTTTGGATAGATGAGTTCTGGTCTTCCCCATGAAGCACTGTCGGTCCAAATGTTGGACGTTGATGAGTTTGCACTTTGAGATACATTTATACCTACATTCAAATAATAACATGTACATGTGGAACCAAATAAATTGTACCATGTACATGTGGAATCAAATAAATTGTACCAAAAGTTATCATACAAGTGTAGGAACACGCTCACCATATTTTTATCCCTCATGGGTGTCCATATGTGCCATGTCCTCGTCACGTAGCGACGGCACAAACTCAGCTCCGGTACCGATTGACAGAATCCCGACCAGAGAGAGTGTGGACAATGAACAGTGGAACACACACAAACACAGTGGAACACAGGTGATTTTGTTGCTGCGGAAGTGGCAGCTTTTTCTATTGGCTAAACTCGTATTAAAAAGAGATTACATACAGAGTTACTGCCCATAGATAGCCGAGAGAGTTGCCGCACGTTCGTCGTTCGTGCTTCGTCACTGCCATCCCAATAACCTGGGCCGTGCTACATGTGATGCGTAGTCTGGTCACAGCCACGCAGAGCCATAGAGCTCGATCAACCAGCTATTATTAGAGCCATAGAGCTCGATTTTTTTTTTTTTTTTTTTTTTTTTGGACTGGAACAGGAGGGGGACGCCCCAACTGGAATTTTATTGAAAACATGTAAAGAAGTTCTGTACAAGCTGACCTTTAAGGAACAAAAAAAGAAAGAAAGAAAATTACAACAATTATACAAAGCGGTTTAGCCATAGAGCTCGATCAACTAGCTAATATTAGAAGTCAGCTAAGTGTGGCATGCTCAGGACTTATTCTCATAGTATGTTTCCACTGATGAGGTTGTCGTTCAGAATTAACCTCTGGAGAGACTCACATCGAACAATTTCAGTAGGAAAGCTTCCTTTGAACTGGTTGTATCCAAGATCAAGAATTCTGAGCTGGCCTCCAGTACAAAGATCAGGTGGAATTTGCCCGTGAAAGTGGTTGCCAGAGAGGTCGACGTGAACAAGTCCAGGTGTAGTGTTCAACCCCAGGGCCTATGGCAACACTCCAGTGAATTTATTGCTATGCAGGACGACCTTTCTTAGGTTTCTCATTTGAGTTATCTCTGCAGGTAGCTCGCCGCTAAGGCCATTCCTGAAGAGGTAAAAGTTCTGGAGTTGGCTAAGCTTGCAAATCTCTGGTGGTATTGTCCCAGACAGGCTGTTGTTCTGGAGCTGTAGCTCAACCAACGCCTCGCACTTTCCAATTTCAGGTGGAATTCTTCCAGAAATGCTATTGTGGGCCATAGAGAACTTCTGTAGCCTGCTTAAATTGCTGACGAACACCGGAATTGACCCGGTGAAGTTGTTGCGATCCAAGTAGAGCATTGTTAGTGACTGACACTTCCCAATTGCATCTGGCACAGTCCCGGTAAACCCGTTGCTGGACACCACCAATTCTTGCAGACTCAGGAGCATACCGATGCTCTTTGGCAGCTCCCCGACGAACTTGTTGTCGTCAAGGTAAAGCATCTGCAAATTCGGCAGGGAGGCAAAGAAATCTGGCACCTCGCCGGCAATGCCGTTGTAGGACAGGTACAAGGTGGTGAGGTTGCCGCAGTTGGCGAGGCTCCGGGGCATCGCGCCCGAGAGCTGGTTGGAGTAGAGGCTGAGGTAGACGAGCCTGCACCGTGCGGGGAACTCCGGCACTGGTCCAGACAGATTGTTGCCGCTCAGGTCCAAGTAGCTGAGCGACGGGAGCGCGGCCAGCTCCTGCGGGATTGTCCCGGAGAGCGTGTTGACGCTGAGGTCGAGGTACTCGAGCACCGGCGAGCCCGAGCCGGAGATCTCACCGGCCAGTGTGTTGTAGCTGAGGTCGACCTTCCGGAGCTGGCGCGAGGAGAGGAGCTCCGGGGGAACAGCACCGGTGAGGAGATTTCCTTGGAGGAGGAGCGTAGCAACCACGGAGCACGCCGTGAGAGCGGCGGGGACGGCGTCCGTGAAGCGGTTCCAGCTGAGGTCGAGCGCAGCGACCGCCGGTAGAGCGCAGAGACGAGGAGCGGACGCCGCGAGCGCGCCGGACAACCCGGCTCCGGAGAGGTTAACTGCCGCGACCGCGCCGGTGGCGGTGCACTGGACGCCCAGGAACGCGCAGTGGCTCCTCGACCTGCGGCCACTGGTGGTGGCGTTCCTCGCTGCCCTCCACGACGGGCGGAGGACGCGGCGGGAACCTGGCGGCAGGGACGCAAAGAAGGCGTGCAGGACGGCCGCTTCACCGGCACCTTCAGACGGCGCCGGCGTAACGGAGAAGGCGAGGATGGCAAGGATTAAGAATGTGGCGGCACAAGACATGGCAGGAAGCTGCAGCATGCTGCCTTGAGCCTTGAGAAGGAGGCTGCTTGCTGGTTTCTTGGGCGTGCTGCGTGCCGGCGCTTTGAAGGGAGGAACGGGAACAGAGACTCGGCGAGAGATTGCTGTGCCATGACGGCTGCGGTTGTGGAGGGTGGGCTAGTGCCGGCAAGCATCAGCTAATGGAAGTGGAAATGGGCCCCGCCGGATCGGTGCTGCGGAAAAGGAAGCTGTTGGTGTGCGGTGGTGGCCGGCCACCGAGACAGGTGGCGGGCGAATCCAGTCTGGTGGTGCGGGTGGAAGATGTCGGCCGGCCTCCGGCGTGGTGGTGGTGGGTGCCATTGGAGCTAGCACGCTGCACGGCTTGAGTGGTTGCGCGGCAGGCGGCCTTGAGGCGACGCCCGGAGCGGCCTGAGTGGAAATTTTTTAACATGAGCTCAGTCCTTTTTTTGTTTTTCCATCAAACTTTTGTGTCCTCGGACAATCCTCACTTACTTTTGACGCTACCGAAGATTGAGCCAAGGGCACAGTTGGTGGAGGAGTAACCGTATTTTCTATGTGACGGACAAGAAACCATCTACGCTATGAAGATCGGCTGAGAGACCACAAAAAGAAGTTCAGAAAAAATTAGATGATTCCTTCAAAGTGTTAATTTTCTTGTCCTTCAGAACACTGGTGCCAAACCAAGCCTTAGATCGGAGTTTTTCAATCACGTTTTGAAGATTTAAGGCCACCTTTTGTGGTTATTTTATTATCTAATACTAGAGCAGAGTTAAAGAAACTTTCTTTGTATCTTACACTAGCATATATGTGTCTAATGCAGTGTTTGGTTTAGAGACTTTTTTTGGTGTTGGAACTAAAAAAAAGTCTCTTTTATCCCTTTAAGAAGGAGGAGGCCGTTCGCTTGGGCAGGCTCTCGTCGTCTTCCCTCTCACCGCACGCCGCACCTTTCTTCCCCGGTCGTCGATCGGTTGGCAGGAACAAGTTCCGGCGTTGGGAGTATGACCTGGGTATCGGCAGGTCCGATGACGAGCACGCTCCTCCAGCCTCGTACCTGGACGCCGCCCAAAAGGCTCTCCAGAGGCGCTGTAGTGTGCAGCCGATGTAACATGTCCGGTGCCTTAGAAGGGGAAGCGGCATCGCCAACGGTGTCATCAACGCTAGCATGGCCGTGGGACTATGCCGCCGGGGGTAGTGCGGGTGCCCGTGTAGCACTGCCTTCGTCCATTGCCATCAGCAAGAGTACCCAAAACCGCCGTCTTGGCCCTCGACATGGGGCGTCGACGCCCGACATGCCCCGATGGCCCCGTCATGGACCTATCGTCGATACCGAGGGTTTCCATGTTGTTCGTTGTTGTCGTCTCCGGCGTCTTCATGAGATAGCAAAGACCCAAACGCCGCCGCCTCGTCCCCACTGGAGCTCGTGGGCCTCTGTTTCAACTACCACTCGCGCGACCACATTGCAGCTCAGTGTCAATCCCCATCCCGTTGCCTCCGCTGTCGGGGTATCGGTCATCGTGCATGGGTGTGTAAGCATGGTCGCTCGCCGGCGTGCAAACCTTCGTCCTCTGAGGCTATTGAGTGTGCCCCTAAGGCTTGTCGCCTTGGCGGTTCGGCGCGCCCTGTCACGCCACAACGAACCAGCGATGACACACAATTCGCTGCTGGAATGTCTTGCGACCACCACGGACCGGCGTGCAACACGTTGCCAGATCTTGCGACGGCTCTATCGTCACCTCTTCATGTCCAGTAGCTGCCACAACACCACAACAGCATCTTGTCGCTGCCGCTATCGGTCCTTGTCATCTCAGGGGACAGAGAGCTCGTCCTGGATGCAGACGCCTCCCATCCTTGTCGTGATGGAGGGTACCGTTTCACCAACAGAGGTTCGGGCGCACCTTTCCTCTAGTTAGGCGCACCTGGGAGCTGACGGGGATCTGGAAGACAGGGAGATTGTAGCGGATCAGTCGACGTCCATGGGTGAGTTGCTCGGCATCGACAAAGCGACCAAGGAGGACATGTTGTTGGTGTAGTCCGGCAGCAACTCGCCTGTGACCACGACAACCATTGTCGAAGGAGCTAACTCACCAAACAACGTCCGTGTCGCGGACGCCTATGGCGTGCTAGGAACAACATCAATAGAGGACTTCATCATCTTCTTCATCAAGCCGGTGCAGCCACCGCTAATCTAGTCCACGCCTAAACTGCGCAAGACAAGGTGCTCCAGGGGCACGAGCGGGGCTAAAAGTGGGGCTGATCTAGCACCCAAGAGGAGTGCTCGCCTCGCTGCCAAGAGCATGCACAGGGAGCCCAACCCTGAGGCTCGGACTCGCAAGGTGACGCCGAAAAAGGCAGGCGTGCAGAGTGAGATCTCATATGAGTTTTCTTTTTATGAATTTCCACATGGCTCTCCTAGAGATGTTGTTCGAGGAAACGCATGAAGCCACATTGACCCTGTTCAAGGGCAAGAACCAGCGGGTCCTTCTGACCACCTGGGACGTCCTGCGTTATTGGTCGCTCCATTTGTATTATGTAACAGAGCTTCATCCAGGATCCAGTAGATAGGTTTGGGTCGTTGCTTGGTGGTCTCTCGCCTCCAGGCTGTGTCGTTGAACGTTTGATCTTATCCTCTTAATGAAATACGGGAATACGGGTGAATGGCCTGCTCTCGAAAAAAAAGCTAGCATATGTGTCCATACCTTAAAGCAAGGAACCTAATTAATATACACCCTAGAGTTAGACTCTGGACAATCGTTGGACGTGAGTTGCTCCAATTCTTTGCGGTTATGAGGAGTTTTAGTTACACATTGGACACAGAAGACATTGAAGATACTTAGAAAAGTAAACAAAATGATAGAAGAAGAATTTTTTATTCTTTGATATTAGGTAGAGTATAGAATATAATGTATGTAGGTCTAGTTAGAGCATCTCTACCAGTTTTGGTATTTTTGATTTGGCATTTGACTTGTTTGCCAACTCTCCATTCCAATTGTCAAGCCAAAAAAAGGCTTCCTCCAACAGTTTGCTATTTTTGATTTGGCATATAGGAAAAGTGGGGCCGGGGAGGGAGCGGTTGTTGGTTCCTCGTCGCCATGCGTCGGGCATGCAAGAGACGCCACAAGAAATGTCAAAGCTCCCAAGTTTGGCAAAAATGCCAAAGGAGGATCTGATTTTGCCAAACTCACTAAAATGCAAAAGGGATTTGCAAAACTGTTGGAGCATTGTTTTCTAAACTTTGGCAAAAAAATACAAATGCCAAACCCATATGCAACACTGTTGGAGATGCTCTTAAGTAGTCAAAACACAAACATGCACGGAAATGTAGGCCTAGTTAGGTAGTCAAAACACAAACATGCACGCCCAAGGCATTTCAACTCACATGATAATCTTTTAGTGGAGCACAATAGAAACCTTTTTTTGAAGTTCTCATAGAGTCGCCTCAGAAGGTCATAATTAAAAATTTCACATTTTTGTACAGGCACAAATGCTCCATAGTTTATTTTTTCCACAAAGAGGGCCGTTTAATTTTTGTAAGTGGTGAAGCGGCTTCAATAATTATCTGTTTATAATGGTTACCTGTGCGGCTATGCCTTCAGTAGAGCCCTGGCAGCTATGTGGTGATTTTTTTATTTCATTAGAGCAATCGCCGCCATCTTACTTAAAGGTAGTTGATAATTGACTGGTCCTCGGTGGATGATGGTATGAGTTGGCTTTAGAAAATTTCAGCTTTATGCTTTTTATTAACTGCAGCTTTGAATATTTTTTTGAAACATTAGCTGTTCATAATTATATCTTCTTACTTAAGAACAACCTAAGAATGTTTTTCTAAAACTTTTTACAACAAAAATTGACATTTTTGAATGTCTTCGGCTTCTCCACTTCAAAGATAAAATCCTACTCCAGAACGACAAAGAAACAAAAGACTCTGAGCTTACTATTTTTAAACAAATATTAATCCCATTAGAAAAACGCCATCCATATGATCCAAAGAGTTGCAATGTCATCATCTCAACCACACTGCAGCTTTGAATCAGTTTCTATTTTGGTCCTCACTAAGAGGCAACAACATCTTGAATCGGAGCTACAGTGTGCCTTAAATAAGTTATGCAAAAATGTTTTTGTTAAATACAATATTAATCCACTAGTACAGAAATGATTTATACTTGTTGATACTTTGTTGGTGGAGATTAACCACTAGTATAATATACGATGACTGTCACAAACCGTTTTCCCGGTCAACATGAGGGGAAGACGGTGGGCGTGACGGGCGTAGATGGACACGACGGGCGGGCGGCGACGGGCGGCGCGGGCGTGGCGCCGGCAAAGGACGGGCGCGGATGGAGGCCGGCACCGCTGGCGGCGCTTGCAGCGGGCGGCCGGGAGGCCGAGAGCTGAAGGAATTAACCCTAAATTGTTTTTGATTGCCCGTCTCACAATAGTTGCCCCCATATTTATATGAAGGGTTTACAATTGCTAACGCCACCAGGCCCATTAGTATTTCTAAGCTTACTTTAACTTAACTAATAAAAATTACTAATAAAACCTATATAATAATTAAATATTCAGCCACCACGCTTATCTCGGGCGAATCGTTGACCGAAAGTGTGACATCTCTCCTCGCGGAGATTCAAATTGCCCTCGAAATGCTGAAAATCTGGATAGATTTTGTTGAATAATTTAGATCTTCCCAAGAAGCATTTGCGTACTGTTACGTTCTTCCATTTGATAAGGACCTGAAGCTGTCCTTGCCCGACTCTGGATTTAAGCATAGCCTCGTGTTTAGGGACCGGTGTACCGGCGTGTATGCATGGCAAGTCCGGTATGTCAGAAGGTATCTCTCCTCGATGTGGCTTAAGCATACTAACATGAAAAGCATTGTGTATGCGGGTTCCAGCCGGTAGGTTCAACTCATAAGTGACTGGAGTAATAATTCTGGTAATGCAGAAGGGTCCAAAGTATTTGGGAGAGAGCTTGCCTTTGTATAATGGTGATATGGTTGCCGCAGACCGTGATAATAATTTGAGCCATACATAATCACCCACTTTGAATTGTCTTTCTGTATGTTTAGCATTGAAGTATTTACGGTAATAATCTTGGGCCAATTATAGATGAACCTTTGTCTGATGGAGGAAGGCATCACGCTGAGATAACATAGCATCAACAGAAGGTACTGTTGTCTCACCCGGATTGTAGCCCCTAATTGTTGGTGGGTCGCAGCCATACACCAAGTTGAATGGTGTTGTTTTGGTAGATGAATGGTATGAAGTGTTATAGCAGTACTCGGCCCATGGTAGTCATCTTACCCAGTCTTTTGGTTTATCACCAGTCAAGCAACATAGGTACATTGTGATGATTTTGTTTACTACCTCTGCCTGACCATCTGCTTGAGGATGATAAGCTGATGTAGGTGTAAATATGATATTTGATAGCCTTATGAGCTCTTGCCAAAATTGACTTGTCAAAATCAAATCTCTATCACTAACAATCGATCTCAGTAACCCATGTAATCTCACAATTTCTAAGAAGAACTTTTGAGCCACTGAAGTTTCTGTTTATGGGTGGGATAGAGGTATAAAGTGGGCATACTTGGATAGACGGTCAACCACTGTTAAGATTATAGACTTTGTGCCCAGTTTTGGAAGTGCTTCAATGAAGTCCATGGAGATATCCTCCTAGATCTGTTCTAGAATTGGTAAGGGTTAGAGGAGTGCAGCTAGATGCAGATGTTCTGTTTTATTGCGTTGACAAACCAAGCATTCATTTACAAACTCTCTGACAACGCGCCGATCATGTTTAATAAAGAAGGTTTGATGAAATCTATGTAGTGTCTTTTCTATTCCTTCATAAGTCGAATCATGAATGGCATGTAGAATGGTTTGAAGGTATTTGGATGATGGTGAAAGCTATACGTTTTTATTGAACAGAATCAAACCATTACGGACCTCCCAGGCTAAATCCTTACCGTTGATTATGGAATCAGTAAGACTTATTGCTTCATCACTGAATACAATTTCCTCACGTAATTGATCAAATAATTCAAATTGAATTTCTGAGATAGCTATTAGTGAAGATTCCTCAATATTTTGTCGAGATAGTGCATCGGCCACCACATTGGTTTTACCCGGTTTGTATTCCACAGTGAAGTCATAGCCCAGTAATTTGCTAACCCATTGGTGTTGCGAAATAGTAGATAAACGTTGATCTAAGATGTATTTTAGATCTGTAATGATCCGACCTTATGATGAAGGGGTAGCACTAGAGATAAGGTCTCCAATGTTTGACTGTTGTCACCAACCCTATGAGTTCTCTTTCATAAGCTGCCAACTTCTTGTATTTGTCAGGCATCCGTTTGCTGAAATAAGCTATTGGTCCATTGCCTTGATGCAACACAATGTCCATATCTGTGCCAAAGGCATCACATTCTACCACAAATAGTTTGTTGAAATCTAGAAGTTGAAGGACTGGCGCTGAGGACAATGTTCTCTTTAGATAATTGTTGATATTTCTAACACGATCCAAATTAGGAAGGCGAAAGAAATATATGTGGGATATCTATCTAATCATGTTAGCTTGGATATGGAATAAATCTCATAATCCAACAAAGCGAAGTTAGGCGGTGTTAGTAGTGGGATGTAAACTTAGCATCATTATCCATAGTGGAGTTAATCTCACCAGGATATGTACTCAAGGTATACCACTCATTTCTAAACATTACCTATACACTAGTCTGTCACCCTAGCAATAACGCTCAAAGAAATGCGGGTATGGTATTCTTGATAGGCCTTGATAAAAGAATGAACATGATATCTGCAAGCACACAGATAGAAATACCATCGTAGCACTTCACCGAGAGTAATCCAGGTATCGTATTTATATTTTACCATAGGGAAGGAGAGTCTATGGAAAGTAGAGAGAAAAGGGTGTCTAATGATTTAGGCAAAGTGATTTACTTATGAGATCCACTTACGCTTGTATAATGCGAGTAGCCATATGCATCTAACATTACTCAACAGATAAGTCACAAGATAAAGATATTTATATAAATGATAACTACCCAAGTCTAAGATCATCATATGCCACTAGTATCATACGAGCTATTAGCATGTTATAGAAAGAATAGAAAGAATATTCCTAAGATACTCCTAATCATATGTCAATGAATACTACAATTAGCGCAATACATCTAGCTATCATGGCAAGGTTGCTTTACATCTACACATGGCAAGGATTACCAATAACAACCAAGGACAAAACTTGATCATCACCGTAATTATAAGCTCGACTAGTCCTACATTCGAGGGTGGATTACAAAGGACTCAACAGACCGTCACCCCGCGATCTACCACACGGCCCGAATGTAGGGTGCAATTGCGTATAAACGTTGTATAAACACCACGTTTACACATTGCTTATCACCCACATAGTGATCATCTACGTGGATGCTATACAATTCCATGCATAAAATATAGGACAATCTCACTAAACTAAACATATAATCATAGCATGCATAAACACATATCAATAAGAATATAATCATTATATAGATCAAAGTCATAACAATAGTGTATCAATAATAATACTTACGGATCAAATACAAGAGCGAAGTCACAAGAACGATGCTACTTCTACTGCTTGACTATCAGGAACTCAAGATGAACTTGATCTTCAACTAGAACTAGCTAGATAGCTAACTACTTCTAATATGGTGAACTAGGGCTTAGGTCTAGACTTGGTTGGACTTGATGATGACTTGGTATGAGTTGATAATGACTTGATAATGAATTAGGGTTTCACCCTGGGGTCAGGTGGTCTTCTTATATATGACTTGGCGATGAATGTGGACCCTTGGATCAAACCGACCTTCAATGACGGTGTAGATACAACCTCAAGGTCGGTGGTGAACCGACATAAAAAGGAGAGGCTGACATGTGTTGATATTTCTTACACGATCCCAATTAGGAAGGCGAAAAGAAATATATATGGGATATCTATCTAATCATGTTAGCTTGGATATGGGATTAACCTCATGATCCAACAAAGCGGAGTTAGGCGGTGTTAGTAGTGGGATGTAAACTTAGCATCATTATCCATAGTGGAGTTAATCTCACCAGGATATGTACTCAAGGTATACCACTCATTTCTAAGCATTACCTATACACTAGTCTGTCACCCAAGCAATAATGCTCAAAGAAATGCGGGGCATGGTATTTGTTGATTGGCCTTGATAAAAGAATGAACATGATATCCGCAAGCGCACGGATAGAAATACCAATTATAGCACTTCACCGAGTAATCCGTATCGTATCTATATTTTACCACGGGGAAGGGAGTCTATGGAAAGTAGAGAGAAAAGGACATCTTAATGTTTTATATTGTGATTTACTTATGAGATCCACCTTACAAAGATTGTAATGCAGAGTAGCCATATGCATCTAACATTACTCAACAGGATAAGTCACGGGATAAAGATAAATATATAATTGATAAATACCCAAGTCTAAGATCATCATATGCCACTAGTAT
Organism: Hyparrhenia diplandra; assembly: GCA_015847255.1. NCBI lineage: Eukaryota > Viridiplantae > Streptophyta > Magnoliopsida > Poales > Poaceae > Hyparrhenia > Hyparrhenia diplandra. The sequence continues at coordinate 154,515 of JADLZK010010831.1, read as the reverse complement.
CATACGAGCTATTAACATCTTATAGAAAGAATAGAATGAATATTCCTAAGATACTCCTAATCATATATGTCAAATGAATACTACAATTAGTGCAATACATCTAGCTATCATGGCAAGGTTGGATTACTTCTACACATGGCAAGCATTACCAATAACAACCAAGGACGAAACTTGATCATTACCGTAATAATAAACTCGACTAGTCCTACATTCGAGGGTGGATTTCAAAGGACTCAACAGACCGGCCACTCCCACGATCTACCACACGGCCCGAATATAGGGTGCAATTGCGGATAAACGTTGTATAAACACCACGTTTACACATTGCTTATCACCCACATAGTGATCATCTATATGGATGCTATACAATTCCATGCATAAAATATAAAGCAATCTTACTAAACTAAACATATAATCATAGCAAGCATAAACACATATCAATAAGAATATAATAATTATAAAGATCAAAGCCATAACAATTGTATTCTAAATATAGTAGTACTTACGGATCGAATACAAGAGAGAAGTCTCAAGAACGATGATCCTTGCTACTTCTTGACTATCGGAACTCAAGATGAACTTGATCTTCAACTAGAACTAGCTAGATAGCTAACTACTTCTAGTTTGAACTAGGGCTTAGGTCTAGACTTGGCCGGACTAGATGGGTATGAGTTGATGAATGAGTATGATAATGAAATTGTTATCGACCACGGGATCACCGGTCTTCTTATATAGTACTTGGCGATGAACGTGAACCCTTGGATCAAACCGACCTTCAACAACGGTGTAGATACAACCTCAAAGTCGGTAGTAAACCCACCTAGAAAATTTGAAAACTTTCCCCATTGCGGTGGGACCCACCGGGCGTCGGCCTATTTGGCAATCGGCGGCCGCCAAAGTGTCATGCCACCTTGGCATTCCGTCTTTTCTGGTGTTCTCTCGTATCTTCTAGAATGTTTTAGTCCACTTTTCGGGTTGAGTTACTTCACGGTCAAGTCTTGTCTTCATATGTCTTGTATATTCCGAACTTTCTCCATTCTTCTCTCAGAATTATCTATCAAGTCCCCGGAAAGTCACGTAATACCAAAACTCGTGGAATTATGTTAGTTAGACCCCTAGACTTATGTTTGGTGTTTAACTTGAGCCCTTATTTCATGTTAATTGACTTATAATATTATGCTATAACAGGTGTCAACAAGCTCCCCCAAGCTTACCTCTTGCTAGTCTCTTAGCAAGACACAAGATATTACATTAAACTACTTACTTGGATCAGAGTTGCTTTGCAACGCTATCACACCTTAAGAGTACACATGCTTTCAAACAAAATTTCTCTCTTTTAGAGATAGGAATACTTTTTCAAAACTTCAACTTACCCATATTACCTCTTACCTTTTGGGGCTTATACCTTTTCTTTTATCTTGGGTAATTGAAAAATAGAAACGACCAAGTCGAAAGAATTTGATCTCAAACTCTTTTCGATCAATCTCTCATTCCTTCCGAGTTTTTTCTCTCGAAGGTTTTATTCAAAATGATTTTCTAAATAAAACTCAAAGTTCCTCTCTCAAGAGATTGGAGTATCTCCTTCAATGATGTCAAGTTCGAGGCTATGACTCTAATCTCTCATTTGTGGTATTTATATTTTTTAAGCATGGCAATGGATTTTACAAGAATATATTTCGGAATGTCCACACCATGGGATGGAGAAGTGGGAGGGCGAGCATCTTGATGCAGACTTTCTATCATGGGCTTGTTCCATTTTTCATCTCCCTTTTTCTTCTTTTTCTTTTTCTCTCTTTTTTTTTTAATCTGCTCGTTTTACAATACTTGAAACTATGGATGCTTTTGTAAGATATTGGCTAGCAATGGTGGTGCTTTTCTTATCACTTACATTAACTCGTGCCACGTAACTTGTGGAGAAGATGGCTTCCAACCAAGGTTGGAGTGAAGAGCGCCAATCTCGCAAGAGAGGAATGCACCAAAATATAAATCTAAAGAAGTAGATATGCTATCTGCTAAGATGGACCTTATAATGAAGAAGCTAGAGGATAGAGATCCTCAACCCAAGGCAAAGCAAAGTAATGGAGTACTAGAAAAGTATAACAAATTCAAGACTCACACATGACGTGTGAAGAATGTGGAAACTTAGGCCACACCAATGATGTAGAGAATTGCCCAGAGATCCCGGAGGACATCAACTTCATCAATAACAACAATAATTTTCGCCCTCAACAAAATCAAGGTTGGAACCAACAGAGGCCCAATTATCAAAACCAATTATCAAGGTAACTACCAAGGTAACAATCCAGTAACAATTTTAATACTTATCAACCTTCTTTGAGAGACCTTGTTGTTAACCAAGGTAAAACCATGGAGAATCATCAAGAAAAATAGCAACTAATGATAAAGCTCTTGAACTTATCAATACTCGTATGGAAAGCTTTTCTTCAGACTATAAAGAATCAGACAAAGCGCCTTTAATAAGATGATAGAATCTCGATGTCTCAATTATCATATGTAACTGTTCCACTAACCACACCAAGAAAGATTCCGGGGCAGCCTAAGAATTAGAAAACTGCAAACCTTGTCGATATTTATAATGTAGGTCGTTACTATAGAGAGACCTCGTGAAGCCGTTGATTGGTTGGATGATTCGATGCCACCTAAGAAGGAAGATCCAGGGAGGCCATCATTACAATCAAGATTGGACAACACACATTCGACAATGCTCTCTTCGTGACTTTGGCTCAAGCGTAAACATACTACCCAAGGTAATTTATGAAAAGATTTATAGTGAACCACTTTGGAAAAAGTTCGAATATGTGCTTCTTTCAGCTTGCGCATCAATCATTCTCATTATCCCGAGGAGATCCTTGAAGACGTGTGTGGGAATCGAGGCTCTTACGTGCCGCCAGACTTCTTGCGAGCTTGTAGACACCTAAAGAAATGAAAGAGCAACAATCATACTCGGCCGACCATTCTTATGCTCACCAAAGTCACATTTACGCTTGAGAGTCAAAGGCGTCTTGCCTAAGATTGTTTTCAACATTAAAGGGAAGAGGGAGAAATTCACTTTCAAGAACAAGGTACACACCTCTCTTACTTATTCCCAGAATTCCAAGCATTATATTTCAGAACCAAAGGTGGAAGTTTACAACAAGAACAGAAGGAGAAATCAGAATTAGAATCAGAATCAAAATCAAAATCAGAACAAGAACAAGACGGCACAACCTACAAAGGTAATGGTAGTAAATAAAACAACATCTTATAATGACCATTTACTTCAGTCTCCAATGCTTCGTCAAGAAGATGATCCGTGTACCCCTACTATTCATTGCTCTATTAATCGCTGAATTTCTATAATACCTTTTTGCATCATGGATCCGTGTTAATCTAATGGCAAAGGTTACATATGAATTATTATTTGGAAAATTGCCGTTGCAACCAACATATGTTCAAATCAGAATATATTTTGCTTTCCAGATGGCGCACCAATCTTACAGAGTTCCTGAAGGAATTGCCAAAAACGTACCGACCAAGATTATGGACCATTATGTTCTCACTGACTTTGTAGTCATGGACATGGGGAAAGAAGAAGATCCTCCACTAGTGCTTGGGAGACCATTCCTCAACACTACTCGTGCAATCATCTACATCCATACAGGAGAGATACATTTCCAATTTCCTAAGGAGAAGGTACGTGTTTACTTTAATAGTTATAATGAGTATACAAATCCCAGGGGGAAAAGCAGGGCAGCTCGTCGCCGCCATAATAGAAAATGGATCAAGAATCCAGAAGATGGCACAATGATACCAACAGATTCAATACTGGGACATCATCTTAAGGGACACAAAGAAGCCATGAAGAAATTGGATAAGAAAATAAAGGAAGACTCTGCATACATCAAGGAAAAGCTTGCTCGACTTTCACCAGAAAGACAGTTTGTCTCACGCAGTGAGTTCTCTGAAGAATTAGGAGAATCATGGGAAGAATATGAGAAAGCACGCAATGAGTATTGGTGGAATAGAGATCAACAAGTTTTCTCCTTGTTAAGAGAAGCTCAAAAAGAATTAAAGGCTAAAAGGATAAGGTTTCCTACACTTGAAATATCCACGGAGAAAACAGAGTCAACTACTCCAAAGAAGAGTACATCATCCAAAAGATGGAGGAAGAAGAAGACATCTCCCAGAACATCATCAGAAGAGACCATAGAATCATCAGTGCCACCGATTGTGACAACTGATATACCATGGGAGTGAAGAGCAGAACTTGAAGTCCTGTTCGGAGGACTCTAAATGCCGAATCCTCGCCGAAAGGTAAGTCGGTAAGTTATCAATAAAATCCTTGCATTGCATAGTTATTTTTTCCATATCATATTTATCATTTCAAGTATTATATAATTGCATTTGAAAAAACAACAAAAATATATTTTGTCTTTTGTTCTTTGTGAAAACCTTTTAAGCCCCATGCTAATATCCCCGAGGCTAAACACCTCTAGGCTATCTGCTGTGGTGGCATAAAAAAATAAAGATAAAGAATTTATGTATAAGCTATTGTTTATCTTATCTTGCATATAAAACAAAATAAAATTTTGAAAAATAAAAATCCAAAAATATTTCCCAGGCAACCTAAAGCAAAGTGGCTAACCCTAATGCTTAATAAAGTTCCATTAGCTTTGTTGTCTATTTGAGATTAGCAGATTTCAAGAGGAGAAGAGATATGTTAGGCGCCATCCTTGTTGCCAACTACCTCAACTTCTACATCATTGAAGATTACACTCCAATCTAGCTTGGGGGAGTGCAACCCCCAGTTATCCAGATAAGTATCCCTATCTATCTATACTATTATATTATTATTATTAGTTAAATATTTTGTTTGCTAGAAGGTTTGTTAAAAGTCTAGTTTTTAATAGAGTCTAATAAGTCTTTTGTTAGAGTGTGAATAAAAGGATCAAGAGAGAGTGCACACTAAAGTTTACTTTGCTCAAACTAAAAGGAACCCCAAAATCTGCCAACATGGAGATGATGAATAGTTGCTCCGTTGTTATACTTTTTTAGTACCTAGCTTTCAAGCTTAATTTCTCTTGAGCTCCATTTGCAAAAAAATTACTTGGATTTAATATTTACTCTAAAAACCTGAAACCTATGGGATGCAAATGCTTGCTCTAAAGTCTAGAAAATTGACGGATATGATATATGATAGTCCGAGCTGCTATTTGATCTTACTCCTAGTGACACTAGATTTCTGGAGATTTATATTTTGAAAACTGAAAATGCACATGATAAGTTCCCTGTGTGACAAGAGTGTGAACCTCCTACCACACCATATATACATGCTATTTAGATTAGGAAAACCTTTGATATATATATAGGCTGCTTGCTTTGCATTGAGTTTGTTCAATCTTTGTCGACCCTTAGAAACTTGTCATGCTGATCATGTACACTCCACTCCACTCATTCCACTCCACTTGACTCCATACACTCATATGCTATTTCCATCCTGGAAGTACGCATCCACCACATATACACCCACCATATATATACCACTACTATTATCCATTTCACTCTAGCCAGCAAAAATGTTCTACTCCTATCCAGGGAGAGAGCAACCAAAAATATTCCCTATACCCATCCACTCATTCATTGCTAGCCAACATCTTATAAAAGCTCCATTTTATTTATTTTTCTCTCAAAAGTTATTACAAAAGAGATCTGGGTTGTAGATTATAAAAAAAAGAGGGAAAAAGGGAGATGAAAAATGGACAAAAGTCCTACGGGCGAGTAGAGCCTACCTCCCTAAGAAAAAGAAAAAAAAAATAATAATAAAGATGAAAAATGGACAAGTGTCCGAGGGTGAGTAGAACCCACATCTTTAAAGAGAGGAAATAAAAGACAAAAGTCTAGGGTGAGCAGAGCCCGCCTCTCCATAAAAGAAAAATAAAATAAAGAAAAAGATACAACCCAGGTTCTCTATGAAGTTTCCAAATTCAAAAGAGAGAAGATTCCTCAAGGAGCAAAAGTAAGATTTTCCCATCATCTATTCTATTCACTTCACTACATACTTTACTATATTCCATATATACTCTATCCACCATACACATGCACCACTTGATCAGTGTGACTTGTAACTTTGGATCCATTGCTTGAATTTACAATATATGTTTAAGTAAATAAATTATTTTCTCTTACCTATGAACTCCAGATACATATAAGCCTTAGATATAGGGTGAGAGAGAAGAAGGCATAGTGTGCTACTGCCTTAGCAAAAAATACTACATACTATAAGAGAAGGGCAACCACTATCTTATTGCCTTAGAGAGGATCCACAAATACGACAAATGAGAGATTAGAGAGAGTCATACTGAGGAACTTTGAGTTTTATTTGAAAACCAGTAAAAACTCCAGAAGGACAGTTGATCGAAAGAGTTTGAGATATAGTATTCGACTTGACTGTTCTATCTTTCAATTACCCAAGATTGAAGAAAAAGATATAAAGCCCCTAAAGGTAAGAGGTAATTTGAGTAAGTTGAAGTTTAAAAAAAGTTTATCTATTCGGGAGAGAAATTTTGTTTGAAAGCATGTGTACTTTTAAGGTGTGATAGCGTTACAAAGAACTCCCGATCCAAGTAAGTAATTTAATATAATATCATGTGTCTTGCTAAGAGACTAGCAAGAGGTAAGCTTGGGGAGCATGTTGACACCTGTTAAAGCATAATATTATAAGTTAATTAATATGAAATAAGGGCTCAAGTTAAAGACCAAACATAAGTCTAGGGGTCTAACTAACATAATTCCACGAGTTTTGGTATTCTGTGACTTTCCAAGGACTTGATAGATAATTGCAGAGAAGAATGGAGAAAGTTCCGAATATACAAGACATATGAAGACAAGACTTGACCGTGAAGTAACTCAACCCGAAAAGTGGACTAAAACATTCTAGAAGATACCGAGGACACCGTAAAAGACGGGAAGCCGAGGTGGCATGCCACCCCGGCGGCCGCCCGGTTAACTAGGCCGGCCGCCGGTGGGGCCACCCTCGCCCTCTCCTTTCTAGGTCGGTTTACTATCGACATTGAGGTTGTATCTACACCGTTGCCAAGGTCGGTTTGATCCAAGGGTTGACGCTCATCACCAAGTACTATATAAGAAGACCAAATGACCCTGTGGCTGATAACAATTTCATTATCATATTCATTCGTCAACTCATACCCATCTAGTCCAGCCAAGTCTAGACCTAAGTCCTAGTTCATACTAGAAGTAATTAGCTATCTAGCTAGTTCTAGTTGAAGATCAAGTTCATCTTGAGTTCCCGATAGTCAAGAAGTAGCAAGGATCATCGTTCTTGAGACTTCTCTTTTGTATTCGACCGTAAGTACTCTTATATTTAGAATACAATTGTTATGGCTTTGATCTTTATAATTATTATATTCTTATTGATATGTGTTTATGCTTGCTATGATTATATGTTTAGTTTAGTAAGATTGCTTTATATTTTATGCATGGAATTGTATAGCATCCATATAGATGATCACTATGTGGGTGATAAGCAATGTGTAAACGTGGTGTTTATACAACGTTTATCTGCAATTGCACCCTACATTACAGGCCGTGTGGTAGATCGCGGGAGTGACAGTCCTGTTGAGTCCTTTGGAATCCACCCTCCGAATGTAGGACTAGTCGAGTTTATTATTACGGTAATGATCAAGTTTCGTCCTTGGTTGTTATTGGTAATGCTTGCCATGTGTAGAAGTAATCCAACCTTGCCATGATAGCTAGATGTATTGCACTAATTGTAGTATTCATTGACATATATGATTAGGAGTATCTTAGAAATATTCATTCTATTCTTTCTATAACATGTTGATAGCTCGTATGATACTAGTGGCATATGATGATCTTAGACTTGGGTATTTATCAATTATATATTTATCTTTATCCTGTGACTTATCCTGTTGAGTAATGTTAGATGCATATGGCTACTGCATTACAAAACCGTAAGGTGGATCTTATAAATAAATCACAATATAAATCATTAGATGTCCTTTTCTCTCTACTTTCCATAGACTCCCTTCCCCGTGGTAAAATATAAATACGATACCCGGATTACTCCCTGAAGTGCTACAATTGGTATTTCTATCTCGTGCGCTTTGCGTATATCATGTTCATTCTTTTATCAAGGCCAATCAAGAATACCATGCCCCGCATTTCTTTGAGCGTTATTGCTAGGGTGACAGACTAGTGTATAGGTAATGCCTAGAAATGAGTGGTATACCTTGAGTACATATCCTGGTGAGATTAACTCCACTATGGATAATGATGCTAAGTTTACATCCCACTACTAACACCGCCTAACTCCGCTTTATTGGATCATGAGGTTAATCCCATATCCAAGCTAACATGATTAGATAGATATCCCATATATATTTCTTTCGCCATCCTAATTGGGATCGTGTAAGAAATATCAACACCCACGAAGCCAGCAGCGAGCAGCAGCAGCTCCCGAACGCCGCCGTGGCCATCACCGGCCTCGCCGTTGCGTAGCTCGGCCACCACCATGTCCCCGTCCATCCCAGTGTGCCAGCAGCGCCCTAGCCTCACCCTCCTTCTTCCCGAGCCGCCTGAATCCAGCCCGAAGTCGAGAACAAGGTAGAATCGGCGTTTCCATCGCCACCGGTTTTTCCGGCCGTCGCCACGGCGAGCTCGCCGCCGTGAGCGTCGTTCACATTTTCTTTGATCTTGTTCGTGTTCTAACCCCGCCTCAGCGTGCTCTACCTTGTGCCAGATCGAATCGACGCGCCTCGCCATAGTTGAGCGGACCCTCGCCCGAAGATCGCCGCCCGGAGCGCCGCCGTGGCGCGGGCCGCCGCCGTGGCCAGCCTTACCCCGGCCACCCCGTCCACACACCAGCGGCGCGCCGGCTCCGCCTTGACGTGTTGCAGCTTTTTGACGCCCATCGGGACGAGCCAATCCAGCCGCGCGATTCACCGAAACGCCACCGCGATCGCCCAGCGTCCACCGCCGCCGGTGAGCGCACCGTCGTTGAGCGCGTCCCCGTCGCCGTTTCGTTCGACCGCTTAGTGGATTTGCATCGCCGATGTCGTGAAGCTCGTCGCGCACGCTAAGCTTGGCGATCATCGCCGGAACGGGCGTAGTATGCCGACCGCCACCGCCGCCGCCGCCCCGACCATGCTAGGGCCGTTTTAGCTCGAACCAAGCCCACCATCGTGTAGATCTCGCCGAGCACGCTCGATTGATGTACTTGGTTGGCCGGAAAACTTCACCGCCGGCGAGATCCATCGCGACCGCCACCGCCCCCTGCTTTGTCTCACTGACACGCGGGCCCCAGCCGTCAGCCTTTTATTTATTTCTGTTATTCATTTTCAGCATGCTTGTTCATCTTGTAAAATCCATATCTTGAGCTAGGAATGTGGGAAAAATGTGAAACCAATTTTGATGTGATCCTTGTCAGTAGATCTACAAGATAAAAATATGAGATTAGATTTTCTGGCAGTTTTTATATTTATTTAGATTTATTGCTTTAATTGCCATGTAAATAGAGAAATGCATATCTAGTTCTTGGTGCATAATAAAATAGTGGTCCTTGTGCAAAATGTTCATGTTTTGGGATGTAGAGTCTAGGAAAAATATCATGTATGCTATGTTCTATGATGAAAGTGTGATTTTTGATTTATGTGCTATTTACCCCGCCTTCTTAGGAAATTCATAGAAAAATAATTACTAGGGTTTTTGCCATGATAATTTTTGTACATGCATTTGTTACTGTTAGGTAGCTTTTCATGTTCATGGTTAGGCAGTTTCATGTTTTTCATAGTACAAAGTATTTTCATGCCTAGTTTCATTGCTAGCTTGTCATTTTTGTATAGGACAGTATATGCATGTTTTTGCTATGAAATTTTTATGGTAGACATGTTAGACCAGTAGAATGCTCCTGTAATTTTTGTAGGATTTTCTAAGGTGTTTACATATTTATCATATTTATATTACATAGAAATTGCCCTAGAAATACATATTTATAGTAGGGTAATGTGTATTGGTAATTTTATTGTATGTTCTTAGCATGAATAGGATCTGTTGTGTATTGGTAATTTTATTGTATGTTCTTAGCATGAATAGGATCTGTTGGTAAGTTTAGTTTGATAAGCTTGGCGGTTTAAGCATTTTTATTCCTAGCATTTATATGTTTTATAGTGTGCACATGTAGTGGTTGTTTGAGAAACATCATTTCATGTGATTTAGTTTATCCCTTGGCTTGACCAGTAGTTTTATTTGGTAGTTTATAACCTTGTTTGCTTGCTGGTAGATTTTGGTAAGAGTTGCATGCTTGGTTAGAGAGTTATAGTAATTGCATGTTGCTTGTTACCCTGAAAACAGAGTCTCTGTTTTGCTGTTTTCGAGGCTGTAGGTGTTAGAATCAGGTCTGGAGTATATTGAATGTTTTGTAGATAATTTTGTTAGCTTTCCAACAAGTGTTCGTTTGCTACATTTAGAGTTATAGAACTCCCTGTGTGACTGTTTTAGTAACAGCATGTCTAGCTGCCATTTTCAGTGTATTAGTGAATTAGGGTGTTTGCTTGATGTAAGTTACTAGGGTTTCTTGTGTAGTTATATTTAAGTTTCTACGGAAGAGATATCCACTTACTAGTATCATACATCATAATGCATCCATCCATCATTCCACTTTATTTATATACAAGCATGTTTCTGTGCATTCGTAATATTCACTCGTGCATGTGCATGCATCATCTCAGGATCGAGGAGTTAGTTCGGGAGGAGATCAAGGAGCAGGAGGCCAACCTTCATCATCTCGGAGTACAGCTAAAAGACGTACCCCACAGGAGAAGGAGGACCGTGACTCCAGCTTCCAGAAGACTCTAAACTTCTTCCTACTACTTTTCTGAGGCAAGCCCCGGTGCATGCTGAACTTCCCTATGCTTTCTGAATTAACTTGTTGAGTCCTTTTTATGAATGCTGCATTAAGTGTAGGATACGAGTGAAACCGTTGCTACACAGATATCCTTGCTGAAGTTGTCCTATCCTAATTAGGGGTCTAGGTTAAATAAATGCTCAGTTATGATGATTGCAGTAAACAGTGATTTCCGGTCACTTGTGAGGATTTTCGTTGGGTTAATCACGTTGGTGGTTGGCAAGCTGCTGCTGAGAACTTGGTTAATAAAACATGTTTAGATTGGATGGATATTGTGGTCTTCCATCTGATCGATTAAGGACTAATCTCTTTATCGGAAGCTTCAGTCGGAAGTTGAACGTACCTGTTCATATAGTAGGCTCCGCTGGGTCGTGAGCCACGAAGCTTGTGAGAATGTTAGGGGCCGGTACTTGTACGCTTAACGTCCCTCCTTGGTGTGGTCGGTTGGGTTTGATCGGGCGCAAGCAGAGGTGCACGAAGCGTCGTCTTCGTTGCCTGCTCACTTGGTGGCTCGAGAGGAGGGGGTTGCCGACAGGTCCGAGACATACGTCCCCTAACATCTTGGCAAGTGATTAGGTCTGCCGTAGCGCAGGTAGGCCTAGTGTATGATAGGGTATTCGCCAGCTGGTCAGTAATCGATTCGAATCGCCATCTCTCCTGGATAGTGAGAACCTGTCTATCTCCGTGGCACTGTAGTCCTAATATCACAATAATGGTTACTTTATCATGCTGCTGATGTTAAAATGTTGATCAAGTTACTTATACTGTTATTTATATATCGCTGAGCATATGTCTTTAATCTTGACTATACAGGACTTATGGTTTATGTAAGTAATAACAACCTTTTAATTTGGAGGAACCTGAGTAGTATGTGTAGGCGCACTAATCAACCTTATTTCTGAAATTAAATGTGAGTCAGCCAGCTCCAGATAAAGCCAAGCATACTCCTTGGAGTCCTTTTCTTATTTTTCTGGTTTAAGACAGGTAAGTCTTGCGGAGTACAATTGAGTACTCACGGGTTAATTCCCGATGTTGCAGGTGACTCCGTCTAGCATGGTTTGATCCAGTTGTGATGTGCTGTGGTTGAAGAATAATGCCTAGGGCATGGCAGTTGTTGACGTTTCTTAACGTATGCAGAAGAATCCGCAAGCGCACGGAATTGTCGTTATAGCATTTCACCCGGAAGTATTCAGGGTATCGTATTTCCACGAGGAACGGTTGTGTGACTTCTCTCTGAACAGAGTCACCCTAGGATAACTATGGGTGGTGAGGTATCTTTATGGGCTCAAACTCTCTAACAGGGATCACTTGGCTGTTATGTCCTCACTTCGGGCACCGGCAATCGCCCAAACTAGGATGGAGACCGGCATTTAGCACTGCGCCACACCCGAACGTGGGGGGATTACAAGGGACGGACAAGGCTGTCACAACCCAGCCGCCTACCCCCTCAACCGTGGGATGCGCCACAAAAGATAGAAAACCCTTAGTCTAGACACCACGTCTACACTAGTGATTATTACTCTGGCGTGTTAACAAGGCTTACCCGTCCCCGGGGTCCTTCTACCAGAGCACCGCCCCAAAGGAACGACTATCAATCCCGCAAGTCTATAACAGCTAGATAATATGCTTAAGAGTAATAAGCCGAAAGAGGGACACAACCATTCTTACCCAAAGTGATTAGAAGGTTGTAGAGGTACAAGCGTGGCGGGTGCCGACAAGTCCGGCACTCCGACCACCCGAGATCCGCAATGCACCGGGAGGCACACCGGGACTCCATGGAGAAGAGGCCAAGCCCTCTTCTAGCCTTCCCTCTCTCACTCTCCATTAGAACTAAGAGGAAGAAGAAGAAGATAGGAGTGGAGTGGGAGCTTCTTCCTCTCTTCTACATTGTGGCTCCTCCTTGTGTTGTGTGGAATTGGTGTGTACAAATGAGAGGAGAGGGGGTCCTTTTATAGCTTGAATGTAGGGGGCTCTTTGTAAAATGTCCTCCTCCCTCCATTATGGCAAAACCGACCAAGGATGGTCGGTTTGGAGGTTCACCGCACCTGGTCAAGCCTGCCACCGACGTTCCTCGGAGTAATGGAACCGCCACGCGTCGGCTCGGGCCCACCGGTCAGAAGATGGGTGCGAACGCACCCTAAGGTGCGGTCGCACCCTGGTTGGCGCCAAGTCAGCCCAGCTTTGGCGTGTCGTCTTGTTTCGTCGTGTTGGGCCGTGTCTTGGTGTTTGTAGCTTTAGAATCTTGACCCAACCGTGGTAAGTTAGATTGGCTTGCCATTTGTCTCCTTTGGGCCTTTTTGTATTTATTGTTTTTATTATTCTTTTCTTTGTATTTTGGCCCAAAGTGCACATATCTTGTCTTTGTACCTGCAAAGCCAAATATACACCAAAACTATGGAATGTGTGAGATTATAGACCCTATTTCTAGGTTGTTTTGGTGCATGTTGACGGTATATGATCTGCAGTTGGTTACCGTCAACAAACTCCCCCACACTTAGCCCTTTGCTCATCCTCGAGTGAAGGCTTAGGGACTAAAGTGGTTCAATCTCCAAGATGTAGACCTGCATACAAGTTATTCCAGGCCTCACCTGCTTTGTGAGCATTCAAAAGTGGCTACCAAGTTATCTTGAACAATTGAGCAATGGAATGACATGAATTCCTATCTCCTTGCTACTACTCATGTCCAAAGACTTGGTTGATTTTTGAATTTTTTTTCTAAAGATAAAATAGCAATGCTCCATGGTTGATTCTCACATAGTCACTCATTTGCGTTTCCTTGCCAAAGCACTCTTTGCTCTCACTCATCCTATCTTTTTGCAGGGTTTTGTGGATCTTTGGAGTGGAGTTTTGCATACGTACCTCTGTATGTTTTGTCGGGTCAAGCTCCGGATCATTGGAGGGAAGTGCCATACTCCTAGATCGAAATGTGCAAAGTGTGTGGAAAATATTTTTTTGGTATTTTTGTGGTTACTCCTTGACTCATGATCTCTCTTTTCATTTTGTATGCTTTTGGAGAAATACAGGCTACTTTTTTTCTCTTTCTTTTTTTTCTTTTGGACGAGTACTGACTTCCTCGTCGTTTATTCGGGACATTTGTCCATATTTTCTTTTTCTCATACTTTTTCTGTAGCCTGTATTCTCTTTCTGTATGATACTTTTCTGATTACAAGAGATGATCATGGTATAACATGGATGGAGTATTTATTTGGTGGATGGTAAGGGTGCATGTTGTGCGCAATTCTCAGTGTGAGAATTGGCGTGTATATGTGGGTGTACGTGTTTTTCGATCTTGGGAGTATGAGCTTCTCTCAACGTAGATCACAGAGCCTGACAAAACTCAATACAGTAGGAAGTAGCTATAGTGGATATTCATGTCATTATTCAGGCCTTGGTAGGAATTTGTCTAAATCAAACCAGGAGCATGCTTTATTTGAATTTTTGAAATAAAACCAAGTCTCATTGCATAAGAGAGCAAGCATCAAGTCATTCTACCATATCTCAAAGCTCAATTTGTTTAGATGAACATGGGGTCCCTAACAGTTAGTTGCTCATCAAAGTATGGTTTTTGGCGAGGAATAAAGTGTATGCATGCCATGAATCAATTGGTAGACTAGAGATGGAGTTTTTTTTTCAAGAAGTTTTGTCTGTTTGATTTGTTCAATTTCAGACTTCAAAACTTTTATAGGATGTGAGAGAGGGAGTTGCACAAACCACCGTTTGAAGAGGAAGGAGTTAATGATAGTTGTTCGTCTCGTCCTTCTCCATCGTGAGTTGCTTGGGGTTTGTGCATTGTGTTGGGGAGATCTCAGATGGGTGTGATTGTATGCTTGAGAGATCTCCCCCACACTTATTCTTGTACCTGGTTTATTCAAACAAAGAAAACAAAACAAAAGAAAACAAACACATGGCTCTATCGGCATGAACACCGTGGAGCCTTTATTATGACAACTTTATTTTGTTTTATTTTTATTTTATTTGTTCACCATAACATCACTCAAGCAAGGCTCATATAAAGAAGCAGTGTAAGCACAGCCTTGATTTATCTCCAACATAAGATACTCCCAAAGATCATGACAACGGAGCTCTAAGTTCATTAACCTAGTTTTGACACCATGTCAAAGTTTTGGTTAAAGGAGATCATTTTTAACCTAAGCACCACGCTTAAATTAAAAGATCTATGAATGCATTTACATATGCCTATGTAAACTCACCCAAACTCAAAGCATATGTCATAGCAAGGGAAGCATGGAATTTTTATTTTCATGGAGATAAAAATGAGTGAAGTATTGGTGAACGTTACCTTTGCATACCTGAGTATAAGTACCGACAGCATAAGTGGATGACGCGTTGAATTTGTTGCTGCGGTTTGCATGATGGTTCTGCCCAGGTGCTTCTCAAGGCTAGGACACAAACACACTTAGTGTGTACAGACCATAGGCCTTGATTGTAGCCACAAAGGATAGGAGTCAAGCCCTTCTTGCTTGTTGAAGCAATGAAGGGTGGAGTCAGGCGGCACATTATCTTGACCGTGTGAGGCCGACCTGCTCCTCTCCTCTAAATTTTTTTTTTAGTCTATAATTATTTTTTCTAACAACATTTTTTTTTATTTCAACATCAATTTTTTTTTCTTTTTCTCTCTCACTTTTTTTTTCTTTTTCTCACTTTTCTATCTTCTTCTCTTTTTTTTTCCATCTCTTTTTTTTTTTTTTTTTTTTTTAGCAAGGCAGGGCTGACATCATCTTTTATTCACTCATCATTTTTTTTTTGCATGATCCCTTGGTGGATGGAACTTGGGATTGTCACCATCTTTCCCCACACTTAGACTTTTGTGTAAAAGTCAAGTGTGTAAGGTCCGGGTCTCCTCTTGAGCATGTTCCATCACCCATGAACATCATAACTTTTTTTTTTGGTGATGTAGCCCTCATGTTCTCGAGCGTCGCATGCCTCTTTGTTCTTCTTAATCAATCTCCACCTGAAATGGTTAGCGACAAGAATACCCAAAGGTGCATACTAACTTGATAACATGTTCTTGCTTTTATTAATAAGAAGAGAGAAAAGACTATTTGTGTGTTTTTTTATGATAGTCCAGGGGTATCTCCCCGGCAAAGGCTTTCTTTTATGGTCGTAAGCTTGACCGTGGGAAAACATCCTGCAACTGATGGTGGTGAAGTTCTCAGTTTCACCACTAAGAATTTTGCATTGCGCTCAAGCTGCAAGGTTAGCGTCATCATGCTACTACGAGACTTGCTACCATTCTCTTAAAAAGGTTTACAAAGAGAACCAAGAGATGGTTGTGGTCTTCGTGGAAGCACTTGGCTAGAAGCAAAACAAACTCAAGAAGACCCAAAGGTGAGCATGTAAGAAGTCTCAAGTGATAACTTGTTATGCTCGAAAACAGATTTCCACTTGGTCTCAAGAGTTGTTGCTTCGTGCATGTCCATGGCACATGAGGGTTTATCCTCAAAAGATGTGACATGAAGGACGAACATTGAATCTTGACCATTGTCAAGAACAATGTTTTATTGGCCAGAGGGACATGAGTTTTGTTCGAGTGAGGGCGACAGGTGTTTCGTTTCACTAAGATGCAGAAGCAACTTGGGTGAAGCAAATAGAGTTATGAATTCGCCTCCTCGAACGGGTTTTGGTTGGGAAGATGCTTCGCTTTTTGGGACATCTAGGTGAGAGCCGGAAGCAATCTTTCCCAACTTCTCATCACGGCTCCCCTCTATGGGTTTTTTTTTTATGAATTTTTTTTTTCGAGAGGGTAGCCTATGAGAAGATTGAAATCAAGGATGAGATAAATATGGAAGTCTAAGCGCATCTCGGTTTACGAGGTTCCGTCATCATCCTTGAATTCAATCGCGAACTCCGAAGGACGAAGCATTCCTTCCTTCGGTGTTCGTGGTTCGGGAGAGGGCTCAACAGTCGGTTCCAATGGCGGTATGGGGAATGGCTCGACTGATGAGGGCTCCTCAACGCTTGACATGCCCTTAATGTGGAGGGGAATAGGTTCTACAACGGGAGAAGCAAGCTTCTCTAGGATGTGTTCAAGGGTTTTCCTATGTTCCGTTGTAGGTTTATGTGCAAACGACCCTCCAACGGTCATGTCAAGGCATAGGGCAAAGATCTATGTCAAGACCCGAACAAAAGATATGCAAAAGCACACTATCGGGGTAATGACAAGTCTAGGCCAACATGTATAAACATTGTAAACCTGGCCTAGGCTGCACCTATGGACTCCTTCTTATCCTACTTGAGATCGAGAGTTGTCCTTGGTAGGCTTTGATGGGGAAGAATGCTAGACAAAAATTGTCTTTGAGTTCTTCTCAGTCCCCATTCAAACTTCCTACGACAATAGTGTACTATTGTTTTGCTTTCCCTATGAGGGAGAGCAGAAACAAATTCCACATGAGAATTTGAATCTTGCCAGGAATGCTGAGGCAAGATTATAACTCCTCGAAATCTCATAGGTGGTTACAAAGGTTTTCAAAATAGTCACCAAAGAAGAAGTGTGCCCGAACCAAAAGTTTTTTTTAAAAAATTAGGGTGGAGTTCATGGCCGGAAGAAAATTTTTATTTTGAAAAAGATTTTGGCCTTGTGAACTCACCCTTGGAGAAGCAGAAAGATTTTAAATTTGGATAGCTGGCTTCATTTAGAAAAAGAAAAATAAATAACTATTTTTTTTTGGATACAACACACGGGTGCTCTAGGCTCAGAGAGAATTATGACAACCATTCCCCGACAACGGCGCCGAGAAATGCTTGTTGACGTTTCTTAACGTATGCGTAAGAATCCACAAGCGCACGGAATTGTCGTTATAGCATTTCACCCTAAGTATTCAGGGTATCGTATTTCCACGAGGAATGGTTGTGTGACTTCTCTCTCGAACGAGTCACCCTAGGATAACTATGGGTGGTGAGGTATCTTTATGGGCTCAAACTCTCTAACAGGGGATCACTTGGTCGTTATGTCCTCACTTCGGCACCTAAGCAATCGCCCAAACTAGGATGGAGACCGGCATTTAGCACTTCGCGCCATACCCGAACGTGGGGGATTACAAGGGACGGACAAGGTCTTGTCACAACCCGGCCGCCTACCCCTCAACCGTGGGATGCGCCACAAAAGATAGAAAACCCTTAGTCTAGACACCACGTCTACACTAGTGATTATTACTCGGGCTGAGTTAACAAGGCTTACCCGTCCCCCTCGGGTCCTTCTACCGAGCACCGCCCCAAAGGAACGACTATCAATCCCGCAAGTCTATAACAGCTAGATAATATGCTTAAGAGTAATAAGCCGAAAGAGGGACACAACCATTCTTACCCAAAGTGATTAGAAGGTTGTAGAGGTACAAGCGTGGCGGGTGCCGACAAGTCCGGCACTCCGACCACCCGAGATCCGCAATGCACCGGGAGGCACACCGGGACTCCATGGAGAAGAGGCCAAGCCCTCTTCTAGCCTTCCCTCTCTCACTCTCCATTAGAACTAAGAGGAAGAAGAAGAAGATAGGAGTGGAGTGGGAGCTTCTTCCTCTCTTCTACATTGTGGCTCCTCCTTGTGTTGTGTGGAATTGGTGTGTACAAATGAGAGGAGAGGGGGTCCTTTTATAGCTTGAATGTAGGGGGCTCTTTGTAAAATGTCCTCCTCCCTCCATTATGGCAAAACCGACCAAGGATGGTCGGTTTGGAGGTTCACCGCACCTGGTCAAGCCTCGCCACCGACGTTCCTCGGAGTAATGGAACCGCCACGCGTCGGCTCGGGCCCACCCACCGGGTCGGGTGCGAACGCACCCTAAGGTGCAGGTCGCACCACGGTTTGGCGCCAAGTCAGCCCGGCTTTGGCGTGTCGTCTTGTTTCGTCGTGTTGGGCGTGTCTTGGTGTTTGTAGCTTTAGAATCTTGACCCAACCGTGGTAAGTTAGATTGGCTTGCCATTTGTCTCCTTTGGGCCTTTTTGTATTTATTGTTTTTATTATTCTTTTCTTTGTATTTTGGCCCAAAGTGCACATATCCTGTCTTTGTACCTGCAAAGCCAAATATACACCAAAACTATGGAATGTGTGAGATTATAGACCCTATTTCTAGGTTGTTTTGGTGTTTGTTGACGGTATATGATCTGCAGTTGGTTACCGTCAACAGCAGTCTCCACATTTCCCTGTCTCTTGCTATTACAGGGGTGACATTATATTGGCACTACCTTATTTTATTTCCGATGTACAACTATCTTGTTTTCGAAAGCTATTGCTTCCACACTCTGAATTACTTTTAAATAAATGTGTACATCGCACTCTGATTATAATATACTTGAATTTGATTTGAGATACCTGCGGATTGGGACTACTGAGCTCAACGATCTTGGTTGTATTGTTGATGAGTTAGAAATCACTCAGATTTCCGGAATACCGGGTTTATATGGACTCAAGTGTAGACTAGCGCGATTGCTTCGGTAATTGCAAATTATACTTGATTTCTTATAAATTGGTCGGCTCTCATCACAGTGGCATCGAGCTTAGTTCAAGATTTAACAATCCGACCTGGTATTAAAATTAAAATGAACCACTAATCTTTGGCGAAAATTTTGCGAAAACAAAATCTTTTCGATGGTGTGAGTAAAAAGATTGCAAAATTAATAGTGCCATGGTCATACCCTTATGCCCAATTAAGGATAGTCAGGTGGCTTTACTAACTTGGGATGGGTTTATGCATCATATTTTGTTGTTTGTGCTTGGTTGCCATGCGGCCAGTAGTACGGGGCTACTCACTTGAGTAGTCATGAATGGATCGAAATACCTCTACGCCCTAGGTAAATGATGTTCAATACCTCTACGCCCAAGGTAAGATGTGAGTTGTGAGAGCATGATCGGACAACCGCCGATCTAGGGGGTAAAAATAAAATGTTTTGAGAGCTCCATGGTCGGGTAGTGCCCCTGTAGACTTGTGTATGGGTACACAAAAAAATGCCGGGTGTAAAATGTGCTTTTCCGCAAGGTATGCGATGCTTGCGTCGGGTGGACCTCGACAAAGCGGTATATGCAATTTAAAATTCATGCATTGCATAAATATATTGTGGGCTGAAATGAAACTACAGGTACACTAACCACGCAACGCGTAGATCGACTAGACGCGATTTATTTTCGTTTGAGGGAACGATAGATGTGCCACCATTTATACGAGTAGTATCTTATCTTTCCTATTCTGTGAGGACGTAAGATACGCTCATGCATCATGTCATTCATGCATCCACATCATTAAAATGAAATAAAAGTACTTCTTTTCTTACCCTTATTCCCGTCTCTCCCCCTTAGTGAGTACTTGTCCCTTTTGTTGAAACTGACCCATCTCATTCTCAATCTCACACAATCTTCCAAATCTGTTACAATTGGCTCTTTCACCCCCAGATTAACAATAGTACCATTGGAGACAAGTTGTTTCGCCTGCCCCAATATCTTCGCATATGGTTAAGCAGATCGCATAGAGACCCAAACCATAGATGACCGCATCCTAGGTAGACCGGATCATCACTAGAATTAATCCTTCCATTCCTGCCCTACTCTATAGTTCTGTTTGGAGAAATTGGATTATTATCATCAAATACGAGCCATCACCTAAAGAAGTTGTCAACAAGGCTACAGTTCGTGTCTTAATAAGTTTGGATGGTGGAACAACCGAGGCTTCGCTAGAGGCAGCTATTTTCTGTTTCTAGAATGGATCTTGTTTCATCACTTGTCGGCAGAAATGAGCTGATTTTCTGAGAGTGGATTTTTATCAACCCTATCATGATCTTCACCATTCCCATATGCCAGATGTCGAAGAAGATTAAGATGGAAAAGACGACAATAGTAATGATGAAAGTAGTGTCTCCAACCTCCTAGAAGTTTCGTAGTCACCACTATCTCTTTAGATCACGCTAGTCATTAGCTAGCCTGTCCTGTTGTAGGAAATAAGAGCTTATCATCAGTCGCCAGAAACCTACTCCTTCCCTTAGTGTTTCGACTGTGGCAGGAGACTATCGACATCGAAGACCTTGAAGTAACTAGACTCTACGAATGTAAGTTGAGCCTTTGAAGAATTTAATGGAAGAGTTCCATTTTGGGTGAAGCAATGTGCGCGATTTTGTCTTGGATTATGCGTACATTGGCCGAAGAAGTGATTTGCTACATAATCCGTATCAACCATGATTATTGCGATGATGGGTGTGATGCCATTGGATTTATGGTTACCTTTATTTGTTGAATGAATTTATTATCGCAGTAAATTCGGCGTAACTTTAAATTCGATGCATTTACACTATGTCAACATCATCTGAGAATTTTTATTGGTTGGATTATGCAGATGGTTAAAACACGCTCAGGCGTTGGAGGGAGCAACCAACCGCCACCACCACCTCCCCGTCAACCCGGACAGTTCTTTGACGAGTGTCCGGGGTGAGTTGCGCAAAACATCTCGCCGCAACACCGCATTGGGTGGAGGAAACCGAAACAATAATGCAGATGATAGGCTCAAATCATACAAGGAATTCAAGGGAACTGACCCACCTAAGTTCACACAGTCAAGTGAACCAACTGAAGCGGAAGAATGGATGGTTTTAGTGGAGGAAAAGTTCAGGTTGTTGGACTTGACTGAGGTGCAGAAGGCTGAGTATGCCGCTCATTTGCTTGAAGGACCCGCAGGAATTTGGTGGAAAAATTGTCGTGCCACCTACCCAGCTAATACTTCTATTACCCGGATATGTTCACGGCAGCTTTCCATGAAGCTTATATTCATCCAAGTGTGATTGCTATGAAGTTGAGTGAATTTATCAAGCTTAATCAAGATGACAAGACCATCACCGAGTACCTGGAAGATTTTAATCGTTTGTCCAGATATGCACCACACATGGTAGACACTGAAGAGAACAAAATAGCAAGCTTCAGAAGAGGGCTTAATCTAAAGATGCAGAAGACCATTGGAGCCCCGTTTAGAAAGAGATTCAATGAGTTCGTCAGTGACTGCTTGTTGCAAGAGGAGAGCAACAATGCATAGGCTGCTGCCAAGAGCAAGAAGAGACCAAGAGAAACTAGTTCGAGTCAGAACAAGGTTCTGCTCATTAGTCATCCAGGCTACCACCAACCCGATGCCCCACTGCAAGAGGAGCCGCAGTGTGAGAATCCTCGCTTCAGGACGGCTCATGTTACACTTGCTCCAGGAGCCCACACAGATCTTGTTGGTTATAGTGCTTCTACTCGCAACAAGTGCTATAATTGTGGGACACCAGGACATTTTTCCCGATTTTGCCCACAACCCAAGAGTAACCAACCCTATAGGCAGAAGATTGGACAAGTGCACTCCACCAATGTTAAAGAGAGTCCAGAAGGAGAGTCTGTAACTGCTGGTACTTGCTTAGTCAACAATCACAATGTTGTTGTGTTGTTTGACTCTGGATCGTCTCATTCTTTTATGAGCGAAGCTTTTGCCCAAGAACATAAGGAGAATATAACTGATTTGGGTTATGGTTATCATATTAGCTCAGCAGGAGCTGATCAACTTACCTAGAAGGTTGTCAAAAATGTACAGATTAAAGTTGGAGATTTAGAGATTGTCACCTCCCTGATAGTATTACCCGGGCTGAGTTTGGATGTCATTCTAGGAATGAATTGGATGAAGACATGGGGAGTAATTATAGACACCCTGAATAGGGTCATCCTTTTGAAAGATCCTTGTGATGGAAAGGAACATCAGATCATTCTTCCTCAAAACACCTAATTTGAATCGTGTCTCTGCTGCTCTACAAGTCACCAGAATCTCATATATACCAGTGGTATGTGAGTTTCCTGATGTTTTTCTAGAGGACTTACCAGGATTACCACCAGACAGAGACGTAGAGTTTGCCATAGAACTTTTACCGGGAACAGCACCAATCTCCAGAAGGCCCTATAGGATGCCGTCCCATGAATTAGCCGAGTTGAAAGTTCAAATTCAAGAATTGCTAGATAAAGGTTTAATTAGACCAAGTTCATCACCATGGGGATGTCCTGCTCTCTTTGTGAAGAAGAAGGACCAATCTTTGAGAATGTGTGTGGATTACCGACCACTCAATGCGGTGACAGTCAAGAACAAGTATCCTTTGCCGCGCATTGACATTCTCTTTGATCAGTTGTCCAAGGCTAAGGTTTTCTCCAAGATTGATCTTCGTTCGGGTTACCATCAAATCAAGATTAGACCGCAAGATATCCCGAAGACTGCTTTCTCTACCAAATATGGGTTGTATGAGTATCTTGTCATGTCCTTTGGCTTGACAAATGCTCCAGCTCATTTTATATGCCTAATGAATTCGGTATTCATGCCCGAGTTAGACAAATTCGTGGTCGTGTTTATTGATGACATTTTGGTATACTCAATGAATGAGGAAGACCATGCAGCGCATCTCAGAATCGTGTTAGCCAGACTCCGAGAACACAAGCTTTATGCTAAGTTTAGCAAATGTGAGTTTTGGTTAAAGAAGGTACAATTTCTTGGACATGTGTTATCAGAAGATGGAATTTCAGTGGATCCAAGTAAAGTTCAAGAAGTCATGGATTGGAAGGCGCCGACCTCCTTATACGTAGATTCGGAGTTTTCTTGGATTAGCCGGGTATTATCGTCGATTCATCCCCGACTTTTCTAAGATCGCCAAACCTATGACAAAGTTATTGCAGAAGGATGAGAAGTTTGTGTGGACACCGGAGTGTGAGACAGCTTTTCATACACTACGAGAGTTGTTAACAACTGCTCCAGTGCTTGCACAACCAGATATTGAGAAACCTTTTGATGTGTTTTGCGATGCATGTGGTACAGGTCTTGGGTGTGTACTCATGCAAGAAGGAAGAGTGATTGCCTACGCATCACGACAATTACGCAAACACGAAGTGAATTACCCAACTCATGATTTGGAGTTAGCAGCCGTTGTGCATGCCCTGAAGATTTGGCATCACTATTTGCTTGGAAATGTGTGCCATATTTACACGGATGATAAGAGTCTAAAATATATATTCACTCAAGATCAACTGAACATGAGACAACGAAGATGGTTGGAGTTAATCAAGGATTACAATTTGGAGGTACATGACCATCCGGGCAAGGCGAATGTCGTTGCAGACGCCTTGAGTCAGAAGGTACATTGTACTATTGAGCAGCCATTGCCAGAAGAAAAATTTAGCTTAATGCACCCCGCAGTTTTGCATAACATACAAGTGCAAAAATCTCTGGAGGCGAGAATAATTGAAGGGCAGAAATCGGATAAAGGTATCGCTTTCATCAAGAAGAAGCTCGAAAAAGAATCAAGTGAACATTTCAGGATTGATGAGAATGAGGTTTTATGGTATGATAATCGTCTTGTTGTACCTAAGGATAAGGAACTTAGAGATCAAATTTTGACAGAAGCGCATTCTTCTACCTTATCTAACAATCCAGGCAGCAACAAGATGTACAGAGAATTGAGGTCACGTTTTTGGTGGACCAAGATGAGGAAGGAAATTGCAGCTCATGTAGCCAAGTGTGATAATTGTTGTAGAGTCAAGGCCATTCATATGAAACCTGCCGGATTGCTACAACCTTTGCCCACCTCTGATGGGAAATGGGATAACATCACTTTGGATCTCATTATTGGACTTCCACGTACCCCGCAGGGATTTGATGCGATTTGGGTAATTATGGATAGACTAACCAAAGTAGCACATTTCATTCCTGTGAACGTTAGGTATGAACCACATCAGTACGCAGAGATCTACTTGTCTCAGGTAGTTCGTCTGCATGGAGTACCCAAAAGCATAGTGTCTGACCAAGGGTCTAAATGGACCGATAGATTTTGGGAGTGTTTACAAAAAGCCTTAGACACAAAGCTAATCCGTAGCTCAGCATACCACCCGCAACCAACCGGACAAACGTAATGTGAATCGATTCTAGAAGACATGTTGAGAGCTTGTGTTTTATCTGCTAAAGGCCCATGGGATAAATGGTTACCATTTGCAGCACTCGTTATAACAATAGTTATCAAGCAAGTGTCCAGATGGCACCATTTGAAGTGTTGTATGGTAGAAAGTGTAGAACACCTTTGAATTGGGTTGAAACGGGAGATAGAACCTATTATGGCATCGACTTTGTTGATGAAGCGTAATGTAAGGTTAGGACAAGGCAACAACACCTGGCCACCGCTCAAGCCCGTCGAAAAGCTATGCTTCGATAAAGCGTAGTAAACCTTTGACATTCGAGTTCGTGATTATGTGTATCTTAAGGTGTCTCCAATGAAGAAAGCACAACGCTTTGGAATTAAAAGGAAGTTAGCACCTAGATTCGTAGGTCCTTATTATATTGTTGCCAAAAAAGGAAAAGTGGCTTACCAGTTACAGCTACCTGATGAGTTGAGATCAATCTTCAATGTCTTTCATGTATCCCAGTTGAAGAAATGTTTGAGAGTGCCTGAAGAACGGATTCCAATCAGAAATGCTGAAGTTGACACCGACCTGACTTATTTTGAACAGCCAGTTCAAATATTGGATACCAAAGAAAGAACAACTCGTAACAAGATAGTGAAGCTATACAAGATCTTATGGAGTAATCATGGGGAGAGTGATGCGACTTGGGAAAATGAGACCTATCTACGAGAAGCCTACCCTGCCTTTTATAACAAATGGTTAGTACCGACAAATCTCGGGACGAGATTTTCTTAAGGGGGTTAGATTTGTAACAATCTAGTTTTAAGCATGTCATTAGCATCTGCATTTCATGGGCATAATCATCATTTAGTCACATGCATTTATGCACATGAAATGATAGGGGTCTTTTGCATGTTTAATTTTATTCAATTTGCTTGCCATGCTTTGCCTCGTCATTTCATGTATGAAATGTTTTCATAATTTGTTGTTAAATCTTTATTTATTCTTAGAAATGTTTCTAGGATGTGTTAGAGCAAGGTTGATGTTGGCCATATTTCCTAATTAGGTTTTATTAGGATGCTTTGACTTGATTTAATTTAGTTTGACCTTGAAAGTAATTTATTTTGTTTTGTTCAAAAGTCCAAGCTAGAGATCTTGCATGTGTGTGAACTCTTCATGAAATGTGTAGCTAATTTTGAGTAGAACAAAAGATGTCACAGGCCGGTTGCATGATAATGAGTGGATCATGTTGAAAAATCCGAAGTTTGTTGAATTGGAGACAAATTAGGGTTTTGTTTGACCGCCGGGTAGTCCTGCTTTGAATGCCCGTAGTTTCAAATCTAGGCCGATTTAGGAGAAAATTTGTATACGTGTTTTGCTCGTAATTTTATGAGGAGCATTTTGTTCAATTAGAGTTTTTGCTAATTCTTCACGAATCTCGATGCACAGAGTCAAATAGATCGAATTAGGGCTTAGTTTTGATCTTTAGTGACGCCTGCACCTTCCTCCCGTCTCTGTTTTGCTGGCCGGCCACCGTTGGCACGATGTGCCGACCCCGTGTCGCGTGGCCCCGTTTCCCCGCCCTCCTCGTCGTGCGCCGCGCCTTTGCCAAGAAGAAGGGAAACCCCTCCCGTGCCCCGTACTCCACCCCCCCCCTCCTTTTCCCTTGCCCACGAAGCCGCCCGGCGGCGCCAGCAGCTCCCGAACGCCGCCGTGGCCATCACCGGCCCTCGCCGTCCACGTAGCTCGGCCACCACCACATCCCCGTCCATCCCAAGTGCGGCCGCCCCGCCCCGCCTCACCCTCCTTCTTCCCGGAGCCGCTGAATCCGGCCGAAGTTAAGAACAAGGTAGAATCGGCGTTTCCATCGCCGCCGGTTTTTCCGGCCGCCGCCTTGGCGAGCTTCGCCGCCGTGGCGTCGTTCACGTTTTCTTTGATCTTGTTCGCGTTCTAACCCCACCTCGGTGTGCTCGCCTTGTGCCGAATCGAACCGACGCGCCGCCATCGCTGAGCCGGACCACACGCCCGGCACCGCCGCCGCCGGCGCCGCCGCCCAGGCCGCCGCGGGCTGCCCTTTACCCCGGCCACCCCTGTCCACCCCAGCGCCACGCGCGCCGGGCTCTGCCTTGACGTGTTGCGGCTTTGACGCCCATCGGACGAGCCGATCCACGCCACAGTTCACGAACGCCACCCGCACCGCCCACGCGTCCCACCGCCCCGGTGAGCGCACCGTCATCGAAGCGTCCCCCGCCGTTTCGTTCGACCAGGTAGTGGATTTCCATCGCCTCGATGTCAGGAAGCCCGTGCGCACGCTAGCTTGGCCAGTCATCGCCGGAAATGGCGAGTACGCCGACTGCCACCGCCGCCATGCTGTTGACGTTCTTTAACGTATGCAGATAAATCCGCAAGCGTATGGAACTGTCGTTGTAGCTTTCACCCGGAAATATTCAGGGTATCGTAATTTCCACAGGGAACGATTGCGCACTAATCTCTGAACAGAGCCGCCCAAGGATAACTATGGGTAGTGAGGTATCTTTATGGGCTCGGGTTTTCAGGCGAGGGATTTCTAGGGCTGTTATCTCCTTACGCACCGCCCTCGCCCAATACCGGCAGTAGTCCGGCCATTAGCTCTACGTCACACCCGAACGTGGAGGGATTACAAGGGACGGACAAGGCTGCCATGACCCTGCCGCCTACCCTCACGACCGTGGGGTGCTTCGCAAAAGGTAGGTGAACGCTAGTCCAAACACCACGTTTGCACTATTGGTCACAGCTCTTGATGTCGATCAAGGTTCCCCGGTCAAAGAGTTCCTTCACCAAGAACTAACGCTCTTACGAGACAATCTACCGATCCCGCAAGTTTATAACAGCTAAGATAATATACTTGAAGAACAATAAGCCGAAAGATGAACACGAACTTTCTTACCAAAGTGTAAGGAAGTTGTAGAGGTATTAAGCGGCGCTGCATCGACAAGTCCGCACTCCGACCTCCTAGGAACCGCGGCACACACACCGGGTGGACCGACAACTCCGGGTAGAAGGAGCAAAGTATCCTTGTAGCCTTCCCTCTCTCACTCTCCATTAGAACTAAGAAGGGGAAGAAGAACAAGAGTGGAGTTTCTCCCTTTCTATTACATTGTGGCTCTCCTTTGTGTTGTGTGTAGAATTGGTTGTGTTGAGTGGAGGAGGAGAGCCATCTATTTATAGGAGGGGGAGAGAGCATATGCTAGGCATATTCCTTGAAGATTCTATCCAAAAAGGCCCCCCGCCCCAACCGACCTCCCGGTGACGGTAACTTTAATGCTCCACCGTCCTAGGGCCGAGAACCGGAGAAGAACCGGCCACTAAGGCCTTGAACCGAGCCGAACCGGTGGAGAACTGGGGCCGCCGCGATTATCGGGCGAGAATTCAGCGCCGGCCGGCCGAACCGGCCCTAAGCCGGGCGGAACCGCGGGTCCAACCGCGCTCGGGCGCGAGGACCACGCAAACCGCCTCAAAGACACCAATGGCGGGACGCCACGTGGCCCGCGGGTCGGCCGGAAGCGCTCGCGCTCCCGCCAGCGGCGGCGTGTGCGCGGAAGCTCGGGCCGACACGCGGCGGGACCGGCTGGTTCGCTTGAATGGACGCTGCGGCGCACGCCCGCGTCTCCGCGCATGAAGCCGCCGACCGGCGGCCCACGGCCACGGCGGCGGGTCTTTCCCGCGCTGCGCAGCCAGCCGCATGGGGCCCGCCCGCCACGTGGCCGCCGCCGATTGGTGGGCGCGGTCGACAGCTCCCCACCAGCCGACAAATACCCGGGTCGGGGCCGGGCCGCCGCCGCCACGTGTCGCTTCTTGATTTGTCTGCAAGATGCCACCGCTTCACGCATTACGTGGGAGACTCCTCATTTCATGTGATTTCTATTTGTACAATATCTTTTCCATCCGGAGTCCAAATATATCAAGTAATATGTCCATTTTGATCGGCGCGACGAGCTCTCCATGATGGTGTACTTTGTTTTGCCATATAAGATACTTTTTCTTTATGATAAATGGAGAATTCCTGCATTGCTCTTGAAAATACCAAAACTCGTGGAACTTGTTAGATTTAAATCCTACCACTAAGTTTGGTAGTCAAAATAAAGCTTTTTATGCAGGTGTTGATGGTATAAAATATGTAGTTAACGACCGTCAACAAACTCCCCCACACTTAGTCCTTTGCTCGTCCTCAAGTAAAGGCTAGGACTAAGATGGGTCATCTCCTTGATATATGTAACCTGCATACAAGTTATTCCAAGCTTCACCTGCACTTGTGAACTTTTTGATGTGTCTACCATGTTTAATCTTAGGTAATTGAATTATGGAACAACATAGATTCAAATCCCCTTGCTTCAAATAAGTGCAGGAACTTGGGTTTTCATTTGATTTTGAAAATGTAAATATAGCCTTGCTCCTCAAATGATTCACTCGGATCACTCAATTTGTATGTGGTTTGTTCCTCACCAAAGGCTTAGATTCGCCTTTCTTTTTGCCTACCAACTATAGAAGGCTTTTTGTGGGGTTTTGGGTAGGTAAAAAGAATGGCATACTTGTATCATGTCATGTTGCCATAGTCAAAAACCGGACCACATGGAGAGACTAGTCATAGGCCTAGATCAAGATGTGCAAATGTGTGTGGAACATTTTTGTGTACTCCAGGTATCATGACTCTCTCTTTTTGGTGGAATTTATTTGAAGGAGGTATGAGCTACCTTATTCTTTTTCTTTTTCTTTCTCTTTTTTTTTTTTGGACGAGTACTTGACTTCCTCGTCTCTCTTTTTTTTTTTTTTTGGGAGGACACATGTCCCTATTTTCTTTCATCATTTTTTTTTCAAGCATAGCCCATGCTTCTCCTTTGGTAACAGGGGGTTTTTGGTGAGAGGTCGATACAAATGAATGGAGTATATTTTTTTTTGGTGGATGGAAGGATGCATGTTGTGCGCAACTCTCAGTGTAAGAGTCGGCATTTTATTTGTGGGTGTACGTGATTCTTGATCTTGGGCATATGAAAAGAATCTCAACATAGGTCACAAACAATTTGACATAGGCTCACCATAAAAACAAGTAGCATATGACTATGGTTTATATTTTTTTTCATGAATGATCATCATCATGTCATATGGCTCTGGTGGGAAATGCACGTCATTGAGGAGCATGCTAATTGAATTTTGAATTTTTTTGAAAACAAATCCCAAGTTCATATAAAAGAGCAAGGTTCATCTCATCCAGCTATATCACATATTCCAATTACTTAGATAATATAGGGTCCCTATGATAGATAGTTCACAAGGCATAGGAATATTAGCGAGGAATAAAGAGTATGCAAATTTTTATCAAAGGATAGCATGGAGCTTCAAAAGTTTTGTCTTTTTGAAAAGTTCAATTTTAAACTTCAAAACTTGTGGGAGATGTGAGAGAGGGAGTTGCACAAACCGTCGTTTGAAGAGGAAGGAGTTAATGGTAATCGTTCGTCTCGTCCTTCTTCATCATGAATTGCTCGGTGTTCGTGCATTTGTCTTGGGGAGATCTCGGATGGGTGTGCAAGTATGCTTGAGAGATCTCCCCCACACTTATTCTTGTACCTTTTTTATTTTAAACAAAGAAAACAAAAATAGACACATGGCTCTATCGGCAAGAATACTTGTGAAGCCTTTATTATGATTATTAAGAAAACTTTATTTTATTTTATTTTATTTGCTCACCTCAACATCACTCAAGCAAGGCTAACAAAAAGAAGCAGTGTGAGCAAAGCCTTGATTCATCTCCAACATAAGATACTTCAAAATATCATGACAACAAAAACTCTAAGTTCATTAACCTAGCTCTGACACCAAGTCAAAGTTCGATTAAAGGAGATCTTTTTTAACCTAAGCACCACGCTTAATTTAAAAGACTTATGGATGTACCTATAGAATACACCCAAACTCAAAGTGTGTGTCATAACAAGGGAAGCATGGAATTTTATCATCATGGAGACAAATACGAGTGAAGAGATTTTGGTGAACAATTATTTTCTTTGCATACCTGGATATACTTACCGCCAACATTAATGGATGAAACATCGAAGTTGTTGCTGCGGTGTGCATGATGGCTTTGTCCAGGTATATCTCAAGGCTAGGCCAGGCACACACACGATGTGTGTGCGGGCCATGGGCCTTGATGATAGCAGCAAAGAATGAGAGGCAAGCCCTTCTTGCTTGTTAAAGTAAGGAAGGGTCAAGTCGGGCAAAGACATTAGTATATTTCTTGACCATGTGGGGCCAACCTTGCTCCTCCTCTCTTATTGTTTTTTTTTTTTTCTTTCTATTTATATTTTCTTTTTCAACACTCTTTTTTTTACTTTACTTTTTCTCTCTCTCTTTTTTAAATCTCTCTTTTTTTTTTGACAACGCTTTCTTTTTTTTTACTTTCTCTCTTTTTCTCTCTCTCTCTCTCTCTTTTTAACTCTTTTCTCTCCATTTTCTTTTCAATTCTTTTTTTTTTAGCAAGGCAGGGCTGACATCATCTTTTATTCACCCTCATATTTTTTTGTATGATCCCTTGGTGGATGGAACTTGGGATTGTCACCATCTTCCCCATACTTAGACTTTTGTGTGTAAAAGTCAAGTGTGCAAGGTCCGGGTCTCCTCTTGAGTATGTTCCACCACCCATGAACATCATAACTCCTTTTTTTTGATGATGTAGCTCTCATGTTCTCGAGCGTCGCATGCCTCTTTGTTCTTCTTAATCGATCTCCACCTGAAATGGTTAGCGACAAGAATACCCGAAGGTGCATACTAACTTGATAACATGTTCTTGCTTTTATTAATAAGAAGAGAGAAAGACTTTTTTGTGCTTTTTTTATGATAGTCCAGGGTATCTCCCCGGCGGTGCTTTCTTTATGGTCATAAGCTTGACCGTGGGAAAACATCCTGCGGTGATGGTGGTGAAGTTCCCGCCACCACTAAGAATTTAGCAATACGCTCAAGCCGCAAGGTTAGCGTCATCATGCTACTACGAGACTTGCAACCATTCTCTTAAAAGGGTTTACAAAGAGAACCAAGAGATGGTTGTGATCTTCGTCGAAGCACTCGACTAGAAGCAAGACAAACTTAAGAAGACCCAAAGGTGAGCTTGTAAGAAGTCTCAATTGACAACTTGCTATGCTCAACAACATATTTCTGCTTGGTCTAAAGAGTTGTTGCTTCGTGCATGTCCATGGCACATGAGGGTTTATCCTCGAAAGATGTGACATGAAGGATGAACGTTGAATCTTGACTATTGTCGAGAACAACATTTTGTTGGCCAGAGGGACATGACTTATGTTCGGGTGAGAGCGACAGATGTTTCGTTTCACTAAGATGCGGAAGCAGCTTGGGTGAAGCGAACAGAGTTATGAACTTCGCCTCCTCGAACGGGTTTGGTTGGGAAGATGCTTCGCCTTTGGGATGTCTAGGTGTGAGAGGCGGAAGAAATCTTTCCCAACTTCTCAACACGGCTCCCCTCTATAGGTTTTTCGTGAAAAAGTTTTTTCTAGAGGGTAGCCTATGAGAAGATTGAAGTCAAGGATGATAGATATGGAAGTCTAAGCATACCTCGGCTTTAGAGGTTTTGTCATCATCCTTGAGTTCAATCGTGAACTCCGAAGGATAAAACATTCCTTCCTTTGGTGTTCGAGGTTCGGGAGAGGGCTCAACAGTCAGTTCCAAAGGCGCCACGGGGAATGGCTCGACTGATGAGGGCTCCTCAACGCTTGACATGCCCTTAATATGGAGGGGAATAGGTTCTACAACGGGAGAAGCAAGGTTCTCTAGGATGTGTTCAAGGATTGTCCTATGTTCCGTTGTAGGTTTACGTGGAAACGACCCTCGAACGGTCATGTCAAGGCATAGGGCAGCATCTATGTCAAGACCCGAACAAAAGATATGCAAAAGCACACTATCGGGTAATGACAAGTCTAGGCCAACATGTATAAACATTATGATCCTGGCCTAGGCTGCACCTATGGACTCCTTCTTATCCTACTTGAGATCGAGAGTTGTCCTTGGTAGGCATTGATGGGGAAGAATGCTAGACAAAAATTGTCTTTGAGTTCTTTGCAGTCCCCAAAACTTCCTATACGACAATAGTGTACTATTGTTTTTGCTTTCCCTATGAGGGAGAGCAGAAACAAATTCCACATGAGAATTTGAATCATGCCAGGAATGCTGAGGCAAGATTATATCCCCTCGAAATCTTGTAGGTGGTTTATACAGGTTTTTAAAATAGTCACCAAAGAAGGAGTGTGACCGAACCAATGTCTTTTTTTTTAATTAGGGTGGAGTTCATGGCTGAATGAAAAGTTTGATTTTGAAAAAGATTTTGGCCCTGTGAACTCCCCCTTTGGAGAAGCAGAAAGATTGTAAATTTGGAGAAGGCTTCATTTTGGAAAAAGGAAAAATAAATAACTATTTTTAAATTTTTTTGGATACAACACACGGGTGCTTTAGGCTCAGAGAGAATTACGACAACCATTCCCGAACGGCGCCGTAAAAGCTCGTTGACGTTCTTCAACATATGCAGATAAATCCACAAGCGTCACGGAACTGCGTTGTAGCTTTCACCCGAAAATATTCGAGGGTATCGTATTTTCCACGTGGAACGATTGTGCACTAATCTCTCGAACAGAGCCGCCCAAGGATAACTATGGGTAGTGAGGTATCTTTATGGGCTCAGGTTTTCAGGCAGGGATTTCTACGGTTGTTATCTCCTTACTTTGGGCACCGTTCCTCGCCTAATACCGGGCAGAGTCCGGCCATTAGCTCTACGTCACACCCGAACGTGGAGGGATTACAAGGGACGGACAAGGCTGTCACGACCCTGCCGCCTACCCTCACGACCGTGGGGTGCTTCGCAAAAGGTAGGTGAACGCTAGTCCAAACACCACGTTTGCACTATTGGTCACAGCTCTTGATGTCGATCAAGGTTCCCCGGTCAAAGAGTTCCTTCACCAAGAACTAACGCTCTTACGAGACAATCTACCGATCCCGCAAGTTTATAACAGCTAAGATAATATACTTGAAGAACAATAAGCCGAAAGATGAACACGAACTTTCTTACCAAAGTGTAAGGAAGTTGTAGAGGTACAAGCGAAGCGGGTACCGACAAGTCCGGCACTCTGACCACCTAGGAACCGCGGCACACCGGGGGTGGACCGACAACTCCGGGCAGAAGGAGCAAAGTATCCTTGTAGCCTTCCCTCTCTCCTCTCCATTAGAACTAAGAAGGGGAAGAAGAACAAGAGTGGAGCTTCTCCCTTTCTATTACATTGTGGCTCTCCTTTGTGTTGTGTGTAGAATTGGTTGTGTTGAGTGGAAGAGGAGAGCCATCTATTTATAGGAGGGGGAGAGAGCATATGCTAGGCATATTCCTTAAAGATTCTGTCCAAAGTGCGCCCCCTCGCCCCAACCGATCTCCCCGTGACGGTAACTTTAATGCTCCACCGCCCTAGGCCGAGAATCGGAGAAGAACCGCCATTAAGGCCTTGAACCGAGCCGAACCGGTGGAGAATCGGGCCGCCGGCATTATATCGGGTGAGAATTCAGGCGCCGGGCCGGCGAACCGCCTAAACCGGGCGTGAACCGCGGGTCCAACCGCGCGGGCGCTGACCACGCAGAACCGCCTCCAAATAAGCAATGGCGGCGGGACGCCACGCGGGCCATGCGGGTCGGCCGGACCGCGCGCTCCGCGCTCCGCCCGCGTGCGTGTGCGTTGAAGCTCGGGCCGACACATGGCGGGACCGGGCTGGTTCGTTTGAATGGACGCTGCGGCGTCAGCGTCTCCGCGTGAAGCCGGGCCGGCAAAGCGGGCCCACGGCCACGGCGCGGCGGGGTCTTTCAGCGTTGCAGCGGCGGAAATAAGATGGGGCTGCCCGCCACGTGGGCCGCGGCCGACAGTGGGCGCGGTCGACGGCTCCCTCCCAGCCGACAAATACCGTCAGCGGGGCCGGCCGCTGCTTCGCCACGTGTCGCTTCTTGATTTGTCTGCGCGATGCCAATCGCTTCACGCATTACGTGGGAGACTCCTCATTTCATGTGATTTATATTTGTACAATATCTTTTCCATCCGGAGTCCAAATATATCAAGTAATATGTCCATTTTGATCAGCGCGACGAGCCCTCCGTGATAGTGTACTTTGTTTTGCCATATAAGATACTTTTTCTTTATGATAAATGGAGAATTCCTGCATTGCTCTTGAAAATACCAAAACTCGTGGAACTTGTTAGATTTAAATCCTACCACTAAGTTTGGTAGTCAAAATAAAGCTTTTTATGCAGGTGTTGATGGTATAAAATATGTAGTTAACGACCGTCAACACATGCGCCGCCGCTCGCCGCCGGCCATGCTAGGGCCGTTTTAGCTCGAACCAAGCCCACCATCGTGTAGATCTCGTCGAGCACGCTCGATTGATGTACTTGGTTGGCCGGAAAACTTCACCGCCGGGCGAGATCCGTCGCGACCGCCGCCGTCCCTCGCTTTGTCTCAATCGACACACGCGGGCCCTAGCCGTCGACCTTTTTATTTATTTACATTATTCATTTTCAAAGATGCTTGTTCATCTTGTAAAATCCATATCTTGAGCTAGGAATGTGGGAAAAATGTGAAACCAATTTTGATGTGATCCTTGTCAGTAGATCTGCAAGATAAAAATATGAGATTAGATTTTCTGGCAGTTTTATATTTATTTAGATTTATTGCTTTAATTGCCATGTAAATAGAGAAATGCATATCTAGTTCTTGGTGCATAATAAAATAGTGGTCCCTGTGCAAAATGTTCATGTTTTGGGATGTAGAGTCTAGGAAAAGTAACTGTATGCTATGTTCTGTGATGAAAGTGTGATTTTTGATTTATGTGCTATTTACCCCCGCCTTCTTAGGAAATTCATAGAAAAATAATTACTAGGGTTTTTGCCATGATAATTTTTGTACATGCATTTGTTACTATTAGGTAGCTTTTCATGTTCATGGTTAGGCAGTTTCATGTTTTTCATAGTACAAAGTATTTTCATGCCTAGTTTCATTGCTAGCTTGTCATTTTTTGTATAGGACAAGATATGCATGTTTTTGCTATGAAATTTTTATGGTAGACATGTTAGACCAGTAGAATGCTCCTGTAATTTTTGTAGGATTTTCTAAGGTGTTTACATATTTATCATATTTATGTTGCATAGAAATTGCCCTAGAAATACATATTTATAGTAGGGTAATGTGTATTGGTAATTTTATTGTATGTTCTTAGCATGAATAGGATCTGTTGATAAGCTTGGCAGTTTGGCATTTTTTTTATTCCTAGCATTTATATGTTTTATAGTGTGCACATGTAGTGGTTGTTTGGGGAACATCATTTCATGTGATTTAGTTTATCCCTTGGCCCGACCAAGTAGGTTTATTTGGTAGTTTATAACTGTTGGCGGTCACTATCATACATCTTATACCGCCAACTTAGCTCTAATTAAGAGAGATGGAGCACACTTTATGTCAAATAAACATTTACTACTCACCTAGTTCCACTTGTATTCGAGAATATTTGTTTTGCGAGAACAAACACGGAAAAAAGGTGAGAGTACGCCAAATAAAGAGTAAAGTGCAAACCCGTGAAATGCTCTTTGACCAAGGGGAACGTGACAGGCCGTAACCGAAGCAAAACGGACCGAAACACCTCCGGAAAGGCGACCTACACCGGGCCACCAGCCCACACGCGAAGGATGGATGGGCGGGGGCGGGCCAAACTGGGCCGACCGCCGCAGTCGGGCGGCCGCCGTAGGCCCGTGCCCGATCCCGCCCAGCGCGCCTTGTCTCCGTGTCCGACTCGAGGAGCCGAGGCGGTGCATGGCGGTGTTTTTTTTTCGGATTTGGCGCCAAAACTCCCCCCCAAAACCACTTTCATTCTCCTATAAATAAGAGACCACACCCCCCTTCCAAAACACAACACACACACCCTTGAGCACTTCAATCACTTTCTTTAGTCCTAGTTGTAGTTTTGAGCAAGGTTGAGCTTCAAGGAGGGCTTGTCTCCTTGGAAGAATCTTTTGGTAATATTATTATTATTATGGAGTTCCTTTCAATATTCAAGTCTTTATATTCATATTGCAATGCGTTCGAACTAGAGTATAGTTACCCTCATGTTATCTTATTAATGTGTGAACTATGATCTAGTTGACATATTAGTAGATAGGACTTGGCTAATTATAGAATTAACCGTCATGTGTCGACTCGCTAGAGAGTGGTCGGTTTATGTAGATTATGATGGTTTGGTGTACCTTCTGGTTTACCTTTATCCTTGCTTGTCGATCCGTAGGGTCGGAGTCCTAGGGGGATTTAGGTAGTTTTCTATATACGTGGACGTGGTGTTCTGGTCTATAGTAATCATCAGAAATGTCGGCATCCCACGGTAGTGAGGTAGGGGCGGTGGTGATGACCTGTTCCGCCCATCGTATTCCTCCACGCTTCGGATGTTGAGTTGGAGTTCGAAAGTGTCCATCGGCTAGCGAGACTAGGCTGCGGGCATCTCCTCATCATATGATCGTAATCCCATCATGATTTAGCCTCCTCACATGTTAAACTAGAGTTCACCCATGTGCAATATTTAGAACCACCTTCTCATTGTAGAGTCTCTTTTATCCTTTTCTCTCCCTAATGGTGTAGTAGCTTATGTGTGTTTGTCACTATCCTGAATATCATTCTTCTTACCCCTGCAATTGACTAATGGTTATTCATAAATACATTGTGGATCATCATCATCATTATGCTAGCTAACCACACAAGCCTGCCTTCCCTTGGGAAAATATAAATCACGATACCCGAATACCACCGTGAAATGCTACAATGATAGATCCGTGGCGCTTTGGGATTGACCAAGTAAACACATGAATCCATCTATCATCCGATATCTCTTAACGCGATCTCTCGAGAATATTATTTATTCTTAGAGATTGCACTATGAAGTGCCAACAAGCATTTCTGGTGCCGTTACGGAAATGGGTTATTATCTATTTCTAGTAATGTCATTAAGAAATATCAACAAGCATTTAAAGGCGCCGCTGCGAAAGGCATGGTTTTCTAAAAAAAAAATCATAACGCTAGCATATGATGATTATAACCACAAGTATAAATGATAACCCTAGTCTTTGCAGGATAACTCTTTTGTTTTTCTTCCCGCTTGTGGATGAAAACAGGATAGTATATGATCGGGTCGCAACCTACCGAACAACTTCGTTGACAATCCGGAGGCGTTGATCGAAAAGAGAGACGGTCCCGCACCGTTAGACCTCGTCGTTAATCCACCTGAGGTTGAACCCATCATCACCGTACCATCTTCATCAACACTCATGGCCAAGACACTCCGTGACTACTCAACCCCAAATTGTGGGCAATGTCCCCACCGACCAAAGACTCAACGTTGGAGACAAAAATTTTGAGATCCGCACTGGCCTCATCACGATGGAACAGGCCAATCCATTCTGTGGATTGCCAAGCGAGGATGCCAACGCACACCTTCAGAACTTTCTAGAGCTTTGTGACACTATAGTGATCAAGGACGTCGCGCCAGACGCGATCAAGCTCCGCCTGTTTCCTTTCTCCCTTGTGGGGAAGGCGAAACAGTGGTTTTACAAAGACAAAGAGGCAGTCAGCACCTGGAGCAAGTGCTCCACAGCATTCCTCGCACGTTTCTTCCCAATGGGCAAAACCAATGCCCCAAGGGCAAGAATCTCCAATTTCCAGCAGAATCCAAATGAACCAATTCCTGAAGCGTGGGAGAGGCTGCAAGAATACATCCTTGCCTGCCCACATCATGGCATGGAGACATGGCTCGTACTTCAAAACTTCTACAATGGTCTTACACCTATGTGTAAGGGCCATCTTGATGCCGCTGCTGGAGGGGCATTTCTGTCCCTCACTGTTGAAAAAGCTGAAGCGCTCATCGAGAAGATGATCGAGAACCAAGCATGGGGAGAAGACAGAGCCCCAATGAAAAGAGGCATGCACAACGTCAAGGAGACGGACATGCTAGTTGCAAAGATGGACCTGTTACTCAAAAGATTGGGAGATCAAGCTACCGAAAATGAAGTCATGAACAACACTCTACCACCTCCAGAAGCATTGATGACTTGTGAAGTCTGTGGAGAGCTTGGACATTCGGGAAACAATCGCCCCAAACTCATGAAGAGCTTGCCTTCATCAACAATGGGTTCCATCCGGGTAACAACAATGGTAACAATAATAATAATAACAATAGATGGAACAATCAAGGACGTCCACAAGGAGGTAATAGTTTTAATTACAATTACAATTCCAATTATAACTCAAACCAACCTTCTTTGAAAGATTTAGTCTATGGTCAAGCTAAGATTAATGAATCTCTCGAACAAGAAAATATCTTATAATGATAAAATATTAGAATCCATTAGTTCAAAACTTGAAAATTTATCTACTGCTTGTTCGTAATCAATCTAGCTTTAATAAAATGATTGAAACTCAAATTTCTCAAATGTCATCTCGCTATTTCGCCTAAATCAAAAGAAGGTTTGGCGTAAGCCAAAACCTTCAACGAAACAGATTAACATGGTGACAATGAGGATTGGTAACTCTCGAAGTCGATTTGCCCGGATGTTTTTGTAGAATCACCATTTGTTGCAAAGAAAGCGGATCCTGGGCACCCAACAATCACTTGTGCAATTGGTCCGCACATCTTCAAGAAAGCCTACTTTGTGATTTGGGGGCAAGCGTCAACATCATGTCCAAGAAGACAAGTGATGCACCGAGATGTTAAGCCACTCACCCCCCCATCAAAATGCAACTCCAAATGGCGCACCAATCCATCAAGACAGCAGAAGATCTTCTAGTACGGGTGAAGAACGATTTACATCCCCACACGTATTTTGTCGTCCCGGATATGGGGAAAATGAGAACATGTCATTACTCTTGGGAAGACCGTTCCTAAACACAGCGAATGCCACCATATCTGTGGGAACAGGAAGGATCAAGTTCCAACTCCCTGATGAAACAGTACAGTGTCATTTTAACGGTTACAAAACCGTTAAACCAATCAGTAAAAGGAAACCCGAAGTCAAGCCCAAGAAAGCCAAAGAGCAATGTTCTATGATTCGTATCAAGTACGGATCAACCACCCAAGAGTTGGAGGAGATAGTAATAGATCCCAAAAGTTCATGAACCTCCCTCAACTAGCCAAAACTTTGAGAAAACAAAAGCCGGAGCCAAAGAAAAAGGCGGCTCCCAAGAAAGATGATGCTCCTAACAGAAGAAGTTTCGAGGGAAAAAGCAAAGCCACTCCTACCAAACAAGTGTGGAGAAGGAAGGAACAATCAACCCCAACACCTTCACCATCAAAGACCACTACAAAGGTCTCAAGGGTAAAGCCTACACCCGCCAAGGAAAGCAATGAGCTTACACTAGAAGAAATTTTGGGAGTGAAAGCGTAAGATATTCAAATCAACCCCGCTTTCTTCAAGACAGGGGAGCACCAAAGGTAAGTCAAGAATAAATTAAGTATTTATTTATTTATTTCTAGAATTTATTTACTCACAAAAAAAAATATATATATATATAGATGAATCTTAAAATTCCTTTTCCAACACTATATAGTATTGAATTTAATATATAAAAAATAAATATAACCTATAAATAAAATTTTCTAACTCATAAAATAAAACTCTTGATTTTTAGCACCCCATTTATTCTGCCATGAATAGAAATATATAAAACATGTTCCAAAATAATTTTTCATTTCATAAAGTATTAAAATAAACTTGGGAAAATCCGAAAATTTGGGCCAACGGTCGAAACCGACCGAAGCACCAACGGTCGGGGCAACACATGACCGTTTTGCCACCCCTGCCAAAGTTGGGCAGCGGGGGGGGGCCACCCGCCGCCGCCGCCGCCGCGGCGACCGCCGCCTCTGAACGCCGCCCGCTGTCCCCCCCCCTCGTGGCCAAAGTAGCCGTTGTTCTCGGTCCCGTGTCGATGGTGCTTTGCTCTATAAATACCGAGGTGCCCGGAGAGCTCACCACCCCTCTCGTTCTCACATTTTCACTCTCCCACTACACCTCTCCACTCTATCTCATCTCTAAGAGCTTGTGCAAGAAACCTCTTGCACTCAACAGCCCCAACGTGTCAAAGATCAAGAGCTAGTAAGATTTTTTCAAGCTAACATCACCCTTGTTCTAGTTCTTGTTCTTGTTTTGTTCTTGTCAAACATGAGCAGGATAGGAAGCAAGATCGCCGGAGCATTCAGCAAGACGTTGAGAAGGAGCTCCCGTCTCTCTCAAGGCTCGAGCTCTCGCCACACCGAAACCGAAGGAAGCCCGATGCACGAAGACGACGCTCCTCCTAAGTCCACCCACACTTGACGATCGACCCAGCTGACGCTCCGTACCTCGACCTCCAAGATGCACGAGAGATACAAGCATACCACATGCTCAAAGATCGACCCTTCGCTCACGCACCACGCTTCTCCCAGGAAGCTCTCGAAAAACTAGGTATGGATTCCGAATTCCCTCGCATGTGGAGAGCCGTAGGATGGGCAAAGGTAGATCCTCTTGATGAATTAGGCTCTAAAATGCTCACTATCAATTCACCTGCACTTTGAAAGTTCATGATGAGGGTATTTCTTTTCGACTTTTTCATACCCACCACTATCGCACATGGAAACAAATTGCTGGAATTTTGGGGTTTGATAAAGCAAAGTGCTTAATTGATTTTGATGCAGCCCTTCGCGGGTATAATCGTGATGCTTTCTTCATGCAAATATCTGATATTGATTGCTCT
Source organism: Hyparrhenia diplandra (assembly GCA_015847255.1). NCBI lineage: Eukaryota > Viridiplantae > Streptophyta > Magnoliopsida > Poales > Poaceae > Hyparrhenia > Hyparrhenia diplandra. The sequence goes on along the minus strand of JADLZK010010831.1, from coordinate 112,863 downwards.
AGTGCTAGATTTGAGGCTGTTAATGCAAACATACAACATCCATCATTAAGGTTTATGCACAAATGGATGTCTAGCACTATATTTCCTAGGCAAGATCCTCGTCGCATTCATGATGCTGAATTAAAATGTCTTTTGCAATGATAAAACTAATCAAAATTGCTCCTATGAAAGAAATGATTAATTGGATGCTAGAAACCATCAAGCTTACCACCATTTGTTTATTGCACTTCCCTTGTGACATGGATTGCTCATGGTGTTGGTGCTTGTTGGAAGGACGAGAATGTTCTTTACATTCTTGACCCACGCCCGAGATCACGATCCAATCCTTGGTTCAAGGGCATCACATTAAGCTTGATGCGCATTTAACGCGAGAAAGTCATTTATTATTTTTCGGGCTATACAATGGAGATTCCGCTTCCCTAACCCGGAATACTCATTGTAAAAGTCCCATTCACTTACCTTCGTTCGGATCCTTTCCGGACGAAGCACGTAACTCTCCGTGTCTCGCAAGTCAACCAGAGGGTAGCAAGAGGTGGAGCAGAACTTCCGCGATCGCCGCACCACCACCGAGACTTTGTGCAAACCCCCCGCATCGACTCCACCACCGGGTTCACGCCGAGTCCAAGACATGGTTTCTTTTCGGCTATGCCAATCCTAGGTACATACCAGGGCTACCGGTCGGGTTACACCCCCGCACCCAGACGCGGCGGCTCGGCATGGACAGGCTCCTATGAGATCTCTTAAGTCCAAGGATTGCCTCCATCACCACCACGGCGCCGCATGGAGGAGCCTCGGGCGATCCAGGACCTCAAAGACACGCATCCACAAAGTATGGAGGTGAGTACTAGAAATATTCATGATACACTCCACTCCTATGTACAGACTGCAGATCAGCGCCACCAGGAGTACCAGCAGGAGTTCACCGACATCCGTGCACGAGAGGATCAGCGCCGCGCACAGGAGAGAGCCTTTTGGCTCCACATGGCATATAATCCCGACCCGTAGGCTTTGAGCCAGCTTGGGGGAGGACCCCCACCAGGTAAGCCTTTAATTTCCCAAGTCATTTTCCTTTTCAGTTCAAAAAAAATTGATAAAAGCAACAAAAATATATTCCACTCCTTTATTTGACATAAGATGGTGTAGGTTTCTCTTAAGATGAAATGATGAATAGTTGCTCGTTTATGAATCAGCTTGCACCTAGTTTATAACTCGTAATTCCTTGATGTTTAAGTTTGTTGGCTATCTTGTCTTGTCCTAAAAACTTGATAAACATGGGTTGCAAGAACATGATCCTTTTCTAAGTTATTGCCGGATATGATATGGTATAGAGAGACTCTACTATAACTTTGTTCTTAGAGAACTTGACATCCGGGAACGTGAATCTAAAAAAAAAAAGAAAAGAGATGAAAAATGGACAAGTGTCCGAGGGCGAGTAGAGCCCACATCTCCAAAAAGAGAGGAAATAAAAGACACAAGTCTAGGGTGAGAAGAACCCACCTCTCCAAAAAGAAAGAGAGAATATCACACTCTCTCAAGTTTTCAAAAAAATATATGCATTTGTATACACATGCCAAATAAAATCCCGGATGGATAGTTACTCAAAAGAATAAAAGAACTAGTAGCTCTACAAAACCGTTCTATCTTGCAATCACCCAAGAATGTGGAGAAATGTTATGAGACCCATATGATTCGAGTAATAAGGATAGATGAAAATGCCAACTTATTTAAACAATAAGTGAACACTTGGTTATAAACCTGGTACACTTTGATTTATATCGGCATTGAAGCAACTCCTGATCATCAACCAAAACACTTAGCTATTTGCTCGGGACGAGCAAAGGTTAAGCTTGGGGGAGTTTGTTGGCGGTCACTATCATACATCTTATACCGCCAACTTAGCTCTAATTAAGAGAGATGGAGCACACTTATGTCAAATAAACATTTACTACTCACCTAGTTCCACTTGTATTCGAGAATATTTGTTTTGCGAGGAACAAACACGGAAAACAGTGAGAGTACGCCAAATAAAAAGTAAAGTGCAAACCCAGGAAATGCGCTTTGACCAAGGGGAACATGACAGGCCGTAACCGAAGCAAAACGGACCGAAACACCTCCGGAAAGGCGACCTACACCGGGCCACCAGCCCCACACGCTGAAGGATGGGCGCGGGGCGGGCCAAACCCTGGCCGACCGCCGCCCGCGGCGGCGCGGCCGCAGCCCGCGTGCCCGATCCCCCGCGCCTTGTCTCCGTGTCCGACTCGAGGAGCCGAGGCGGTGCATGGCGGTGTTTTTTCGGGATTTTGGCGCCAAAACTCCCGCCAAAAACCACTTTCATTCTCCTATAAATAAGAGGCCACACCCCCTTCCAAAACACAACACACACACCCTTGAGCACTTCACTCACTTTCTTTAGTCCTAGTTGTAGTTTTGAGCAAGGTTGAGCTCCAAGGAGGGCTTGTCTCCTTGGAAGAATCTTTTGGTAATATTATTATTATTATGGAGTTCCTTTCAATATTCAAGTCTTTATATTCATATTGCAATGCGTTCGAACTAGAGTATAGTTACCCTCATGTTATCTTATTAATGTGTGAACTATGATCTAGTTGACATATTAGTAGATAGGACTTGGCTAATTATAGAATTAACCGTCATGTGTCGACTCGCTAGAGAGTGGTCGGTTTATGTAGATTATGATGGTTTGGTGTACCTTCCGGTTTTACCTTTATCCTTGCTTGTCGATCCGTAGGGTCGGAGTCCCGGGGGGGATTTAGGTAGTTTTCTATATACGTGGACGTGGTGTTCGGGTCTATAGTAATCATCGAAAATGCTCGGCATCCCACGGTAGTGAGGTAGGGGCGGTGGTGACACCCTGTTCGCCCATCGTATTCCTCCACGTTCGGATGTTGAGTTGGAGTTACGAAAGTGTCCATCGGCTAGCGGACTAGCTGCGGGCATCTCCTCATCATATGATCGTAATCCCATCATGATTTAGCCTCCTCACATGTTAAACTAGAGTTCACCCATGTGCAATATTTAGAACCACCTTCTCATTGTAGAGTCTCTTTTATCCTTTTCTCTCCCTAATGGTGTAGTAGCTTATGTGTGTTTGTCACTATCCTGAATATCATTCTTCTTACCCCTGCAATTGACTAATGGTTATTCATAAATACATTGTGGATCATCATCATCATTATGCTAGCTAACCACACAAGCCTGCCTTCCCTTGGGAAAATATAAATCACGATACCCGAATACCACCGGGTGAAATGCTACAATGATAGATCCGTGCGCTTGCGGATTGACTGAAGTAAACACATGAATCCATCTATCATCTGATATCTCTTAACGTGATCTCTGAGAATATTATTTATTCTTAGAGATTGCACTATGAAGTGCCAACAAGCATTTCTGGTGCCGTTACCGGAAATGGGTTATTATCTATTTCTAGTAATGTTGTTAAGAAATATCAACAATAACCTTGTTTGCTTGCTGGTAGATTTTGGTAAGAGTTGCATGCTTGGTTAGAGAGTTATAGTAATTGCATGTTGCTTGTTACCCTGAAAACAGAGTCTCTGTTTTGCTGTTTTCGAGGCTGTAGGTGTTAGAATCAGGTCTGGAGTATATTGAATGTTTTGTAGATAATTTTGTTAGCTTTCCAACGAGTGTTCGTTTGCTGCATTTGGAGTTATAGAACTCCCTGTGTGACTGTTTTAGCAACAGCATGTCTAGCTGCCATTTTCAGTGTATTAGTGAATTAGGGTGTTTGCTTGATGTAAGTTACTAGGGTTTCTTGTGTAGTTATATTTAAGTTTCTACGGAAGAGATATCCACTTACTAGTATCATACATCATAATGCATCCATCCATCATTCCACTTTATTTATATACAAGCATGTTTACGTGCATTCATAATATTCACTTTCGTGCATGTGCATGCATCATCTCGGGATCGGAGGAGTTAGTTCGGGGAGGAGATCAAGGAGCGGGAGGCCAACCTTCATCATCTCGAGTACAGCTAAAAGACGTACCCCACGGGAGAAGGAGGACCGTGACTCCAGCTTCCGTAAGACTCTAAACTTCTTCCTACTACTTTTCTGAGGCAAGCCCCGGTGCATGCTGAACTTTCCTATGCTTTCTGAATTAACTTGTTGAGTCCTTTTTATGAATGCTGCATTAAGTGTAGGATACGAGTGAAACCATTGCTTGCACGAGATATCCTTGCTCAAGTTGTCCTATCCTAATTAGGGGTCTAGGTTAAATAAATGCTCGCTTATGATGATTGCAAAGAAATGCGATTTCCGGTCACTTGTGAGGATTTTCGTTGGGTTAATCACGTTGGTGGTTGGCAAGCTGCTGCTGAGAACTTGGTTAATAAAACATGTTTAGATTGGATGGATATTGTGGTCTTCCATCTGATCGATTAAGGACTAATCTCTTTGTCGGAAGCTTCAGTCGGAAGTTGAACGTACCTGTTCATATAGTAGGCTCCGCTGGGTCGTGAGCCACGAAGCTTGTGGGAATGTTAGGGGCCGGTACTTGTACGCTTAACGTCCCTCCTTGGCGTGGTCGGTTGGGTTTGATCGGGCGCAAGTAGAGGCGCACGAAGCGTCGTCTTCGTTGCCTGCTCACTTGGTGGCTCGAGAGGAGGGGGTTGCCGACAGGTCCGAGACATACGCCCCTAACATCTTGGAAGTGATTAGGTCCGCCGTAGCGCGGGTAGGCCTAGTGTATGACGTGGTATTCGCCACCGGTCGATGTCGATTCGAATCGCCATCTCTCCTGGATAGTGAGAACACGTCTGTCTCCGCGGCACTGTAGTCCTAATATCACAATAATGGTTACTTTATCACGCTGCTGATGTTAAAATGTTGATCAAGTTACTTATACTGTTATTTATATATCGCTGAGCATATGTCTTTAATCTTGACTATACAGGACTTATGGTTTATGTAAGTAATAACAACCTTTTAATTTGGAGGAACCTGAGTAGTATGTGTAGGCGCACTAATCAACCTTATTTCTGAAATTAAATGTGAGTCACCCGACTCGGATAAAGCCAAGCATACTCCTTGGAGTCTTTTCCTTATTTTTCTGGTTTAAGACAGGTAAGTCTTGCGGAGTACAATTGAGTACTCACGGGTTAATTCCTGATGTTGCAGGTGACTCCATCTAGCATGGTTTGATCCAGTTGTGATGTGCTGTGGTTGAAGAATAATGCCTAGGGCATGGCGGTCTCCATATTTCCCTATCTCTTGCTATTACAGGGGTGACATTATATTGGCACTACCTTATTTTATTTTCGATGTACAACTATCTTGTTTTCGAAAGCTATTGCTTCCGCACTCTGAATTACTTTCAAATAAATGTGTACATCGCACTCGATTATAATATACTTGAATTTGGTTTGAGATACCGCGGATTGGGACTATTAAGCTCAACGATCTTGGTTGTATTGTTGATGAGTTTGAAATCACTCACGAGATTTCGGAATACCGGGTTTATATGGACTCAAGTGTAGATCTGCGATTGCTTCGCAATTGCGAATTATACTTGATTTCTTATAAATTGGTCGGCTCATCACCGATCTGTTGGGTCAAGAATTGTTGAGTCGGAGGCGCGGCGGATGGTGAACTCATCGGTGTCCACGCACGGAGAGAACGCTTGAGGGCGGAACGTACTTAGCCGAGGGTTGGGGTGGTTTCGCCTCCACGGCTGCGATTAAGTTGTTGATGATGTTGTTGACGCCCTCCATGAATTTCTTGCTCCAAATGAGGCCATTGGATCGCCCGGGTCTTCGGATACCAATCTGTCACAAACCGTTTTCCCCGTCAACGTGAGGGGGGGAGATCGTGAGCATGACGTGGCCTAGATGGACACGACGGCGGCGACGGCGGGCGCGCGCTGGGCAGCACGGCGTGGCGCGACGGTGACGGCGCGGACCGGAGGCGGCGGCGGCGCGGCGGCAAAGACGAAATTTAGTGGCTGAGAGCTGAAGGGAATTAACCCTAAATTGTTCTTGATTGCTCGTCTCACAATAGTTGCCCCATATTTATATGAGGGGTTTATAATTGCTAACGGGCCAGACCCATTAGTCTTTCCAAGCTCACTTTAATTTAACTAAAAAATTACTAATAAATGCTATTTAATAATTAAATATTCAGCCACTACGCTTATCCCGGCGAATCGTTGACTGTAGTGTGACAATGATACTTTGGTAATTCTCCCTGCTGATGCTAGAACTCTTTTTACTTTAAGGGACTTCTTACAACTTCAAGGGACTTCTTACATCTTTCTCAAATTAAACTTTGATACAACCTTTATGGTGCCCATCAACATAAACCCTCTGAATTCACTCTACACTTAGCCAATACTTTTGGCTGCAAAGTTGCTTCTATACCATTCACTTATCTTGGCTTACCCCTGGGCACAACTAGACCAACTGTAGAGGATTTCAATCCCTCATTGGCATAATTGAAAGGAATATTTCTGGCTTCAGTAGAATGCCAGCCTATCAGATTCGTGCATTACCAGTTCACTAGGGACAGGATAATACTCTTGCTTGGCATTTCGATAAGAGCCACCTTGCTTGGCATTTCGAGCCACCTTGTAAACTTTATGCTAATACTTTCACTCCACCTCATGCAAGAAGTCCAATTGGACCTTTTGTAATCTATCCACGATTAGAGACAATTATACAAATGAAGTAAATGCTACACTTCTCATTTGGTAAATGTTGGTTGGCGAACCAAAACTTGACACGTCTAACCTTCAGCAAACTATGGCTGCCACAGAAAGTGTGGCGAGCAACATCAAAGACACACTTGTGGCAATGTTTGGCACACAAATGTGGGGCAAGGTGCTCCGAAAGTGTGGCATACCATTGCTGTAGCAGTGAACCAAATAACTGTCAAAGAAATTGTGGCGTGACTAACATTTGGCGCGGCAAGTTGTGGTCAACAACCAAATATATCCGGATACAAAGGTTGAATGTCCTTGGCAACACTCCACTATTTTTTTGGTAAAGAAAGTTCATACCTGGTTTGACATGAAATGGTTGACGATTGCCCATAGATATAGACAGAAGGGAAATACAAAAGGAAAAATGCACCCAAAAGTTCAAGTAGTACAATTAATTTGTAGGTAAATGGAAATTATATAGTAACAAATATTTACCTAAACTTATTGAAGAGGGAAAGATGACACGAGTCTAAATAAATATTTTTTTTTTTGAGGGAAAAGTCTAAATAAATAAATTGAGAAAAACATAACTTATTTTTGTAAGGAGCCAAAAAAAAAAAAAAAGTTCAAGTAACACCACCATTTTGTAAGGAGATGTAAATTACGAGCATCCTTGTTAACAAAGTTTTTATTTCATATAAAATCAGAAGATACAATAGATGGACAAACACATATACACAACAAAAGCTTAGTTTCCCCTAAAAACCTCATTTCCAATTAATGATGTGTCAAGAAAAACCTATACATATATCTACTACAGCTGGGGAACCCCACTAGGAGAATTCTCTCAACATACAGGTATAACACCTAAGCATCCACCTATGCCCTCCCCTTCGTTCCTACCGTGGCGGTCCCTTCCATCGTCTCTTCATCTCTCTCTCCCGGAGTTCCCTCATTGATTCTTCTGGCTCTATAAAATCCCATCGGTCGCCAGCGAAATCCAGGAATAATCTGCGCACCTCGAATATGGTTCACGCTACGGCGTCGCCGCCGGCTCGCCGTAGACATCCACCCCGCTCTGGCCCAATCGGGCGAATCCGCCATGGCCGACGTCCTCGCCACGCCGCCCTGCTCGAGCTCGAGGCCGCCATCCTGGACCTCGCCGCAGTGGATGACGCCGTCGTGGATCTCTGCTCCCACCGGGCCCTCGAGGAGTGGAGGCAGAAGGCCGGTGACGCCTAGATCCGCCCACCGCGCGGCTGAGTGAGCAGGCGGGTGGACCAGCGCTCCCCTCCCTCGCCACGCGCTCCTCCTCCCTCCGTGCGCGACTTGCCCTCCGCCTCGGCGCCCGACGGCGAGCTCCACCACTGAGCGGCGCGGGAGATCCGCGACCGGCCATGCGGGGCAAGCTCCGCCTCCAAGGACGCCGACCGAGGGGCACCCCGGCGGTGCCATCAACCTCCGTCTAGCCACAATGATGCTACCGCCGCCGTCGTTTTCGGTGGAGAATGAAGATGAGGGCGAGAGAATGGAACCCTTAGGTTCCAGGGGCTCGGCGTCGGCGGTTTTGATCCGCCGAAATGGACGGACCACCGTCCCATCGTGGCCGACGGCCGAGATTGGCCAAGGCCCACGCCTGCCGGATTTGGCCCAAGCGGACAAGTGAAATCCCGACCTAGGCCCACATTAAGGCCTGGGCGCGGGGAGCGCATGGCGCTGTGTCTGGCCGTGGGCCGCGCACGGCTTCGGGCCAAAATGGCCTCGGGTAAAAGTCACAGTTCCTTCATTTTTTCTTATTTGATGCATATTTGAGCAATTTGAATTGTAGTATTTTAATGCAAATCTTTGTTCAAATTTTGTCTAACGATAATTTTGATCAAAGAATAATATTGTACTATTGAGTTTTTGGAAAATAGAATTATGTAATTTTAATCATGTTCAATAAACAGCTCTAGGAACTAATATTAAATTAAACAAAAGACAAAATAAACCTATAAAGTTTTTGTGGTTCATTAACTAATATTAGAACTAAGATAACCATTGCTAATTCCCGCAGCAAGGAATCCTCTAGTTCTTTAGATGGGTAAGTCCAAACATATCTATAATCTATAACTCCTATATAGTAGCTCCCCACTAAAAATTCTTTGGGAGTTCTCATGCCTCTCATTGGTCCACGTCACTAGAAACTCCTTCGTACCCACTAAGCCCCATTCATTTGTTGCTCAGGAAGCCAACAGGCATCGTCAGCCGCCTCGGTTCCTTGAGAAACACGAAGTTACAAACAAATCCCACCTCCTGTCAGTTGCCGAACGAATGGACCTCCATCGTCATCCATTTCCCTCTTTGCATGCATCCACCTCCAACCTCCGTAAATGTCAGCCGCCCACCTTAACTCAAGGAAAACAAAAGGTCCTCGGTTCCTACCTGCTGCTCCATATATATGGCCGATGGAAAAGAAAAATGTCATCCCCTCCTGCACGGTGCTCCAAGGCATGACGACAACACACATCCTTCTGCTGCTCCATGCCATGAGTGGCGCCAGCTACCGCAATCTTGCACCAGATCTCCTGTTCGTCATGCAGATGGGTGGCCGGGTGGCCTCCTTCGTTCTGGATCCCTCCGACATGCATGGATGGTCTCCTTCGGCACAGCCGCACAGGCGGTCGGCAGTACTCTGTAGGCTGTGAGATCTTCAGCCGCTCTCGCTCGGCACCCGCACCGTTGGCGGGCGCTTCAAAGCTACTCCTCTCTTCTCATGGGCGGCGGGCGGGCGCAGCCATCCCGCTCCACTTCGCTTCGGTCTCGCCTTATCCAAGATGCATCACGGGTGGAGCGTTACTCTCGCTGAGGCAACGAGTCTCCACAAATTTTTATAACTGATTTTTGTAATAATTTAATGAAGATGAGATGTGCAATAGCATACGCCTTTGTTCATTGTTTCAGCTTTTACCGATGTTTATATATATTGATGTATCTTTTATATGCTATACGCTTCCCCTTATTTTAATTACTGCTGAGAAACTAATTTTTGTAATATAGTTTACATGCAAATATTGATTTTGTAAATTGACTACTTGAAAATATGTAAAAGTAAAGAGATCAAAGGCCGCCCGGCTCCTCCCCGTCATCGATAAAGGCCTTTGATTTTCTAAAGCTAGGGGATTAATTTACAAAATCAATATTTACAAGTAGTCAATATGTATTGATGATATCATGCAGAGATGATATCATGAAATTTTCTCTTATGATCATTGCATTTTCTTAATTCCCGCAGCAACGCGCGGGGTTTTCCCTATACTGAACAAAAGCAACAAACATAGTTCATAATAACCGAAGGCCATATTTCCGTGGCTAATAAACCGCCTTAGCTATTGTGAAAGCAGAGGGCTGTATTAATTAATCTACCAATAAAGGCTTATTCATAAAACCTAGAAGCGTGTGCAATTGGATTAATAGAGAGAATATACTACCTAGCCCTAACGGCAGTAAATGCCCAGTTCATGCATGCACCTAGACACAGCCTTGGGATTTCAGACCTCGTTCGAGCTCAAACGACAAGTATAACACGGAGGGAGTACATTCATAAAACCTGGAAGTGTGTGCATTTGGATTAGATAGAGAGAAGACCCACGGACTGAAGCGGCGGCACAGAGAAAAAGCCTTAACTACTGTAGACTGTATAAACTTTAGAGCCTCAAAGCCGAATCTTTCCCCTAACTGGCGTCAATGGCGGCCGAGCCCAAGATCCTAGAGCTCTCCAACGGCAAGATCACCGCGAGGATCTCCAACTGGGGCGCCACCATCACCTCCCTCCTCGTCCCCGACGCCCAAGGTCCGCATGGCTCGCTTTTCTCTTTGTTTCGCATCCTCTTGGTTCTTCGATTCCCCTGTAACCCATCCTGTTGGCTAAAATCGGCGCAGGGAGAATCGCGGATGTGGTGCTCGGATTCGATGACTTGGACCCGTATGTGGTGAGAGACCGCCTCGAATAATCCTATCCATTCTCTACTCTGACCTTGGTTTGCTTGTCAGGTTGTTGTGTGATTGTGTCCTTTGACTTTTGAGTCCTGAGTGAGTTGAGCCGATATTCCCTGACTAAATTGAAGCAATTTGTGACTTTTATTCAGAGAAACCTAGTAAGGACAATTGGAACCTTATCAGATTCTCTGATATTGCGGCAAATTGGTCCAAAAATATTTTTCAGTACAGCTTCAGATACAATGACAAGGGGAGAACTTTTCCAATGGAAAACTGGTAGCTTCCTGCGACACCTTGGGTGCCCACTATCCAGACTAGGAATCCCACAACGTTTTTTTTTTTTTTTTGGAAACTCTGAGTGAGTTTGAATGTCAAATTTTGTAGAGATGTACATCTATAGATGTACAACATTTCAATTTTTTGGAAACGCTGAGTATGTTTTTCTAAGGGGTTTTCATGATTCAATTGAAGTGTAGTTTGCCATGAATATTTTCCTGTGGTGCATAAGGTCTAAATGCTAATTGAAGCAACGAATCACATTAAACAAATAAATTACCGATCTGTATGTATGTTCTTACTTTTGGTGTTTGTTAACAACCTCAATGGTTTTGGTCTTTGTTACCAAAGCAAACCTGAAAGATATTTGGGTGTTTGTTACCACCCCTAACTATGCTTCATCCAAAGGTGTCTGGACATAACTTGTTCAGTTCATGTCTATTGATTAAATAGCTGTGTCTGATTCAACAGCTGAGTATAATTCCATAACTCAAAATCAAATAATGGTAATCATTGAGATATTTACTGAATAATATGTTATGTTAAATTTTCATCTTTATTGTTTTGAAGTTAGAATGGCACTCAAATGACCAATGCTGATTATTTATTTATTTATTTATTTTGGCAGAAAGGCATGTCACCTTATTTTGGCTGCATAGTTGGCCGAGTTGCAAATAGGATCAAGGATGGGAAATTTAGACTAAACGAAGTTGAGTATTCGTTGCCCATCAACAACGGACCTAACAGCCTTCATGGTATGGTTTCAATCAGTGTGTGTGGCTTTATTAGATTAGTGACTGATTTTAATGGAACACAATTGTCTATATGTAACAATTTAATTGTTTGCATGCATATCTTTATTATCAACACTCTCTGTAGAAATTAACACCCATCGTGTAAATGACTAGCTAGATGAATGAATTCTATGGTCAATTCTCAATTGATATGTCTGGAGAAAAAAGAATAAAGCCACCTTCAAGCCTTCAGTGCTCAAAATTTATGTTTGCATTGTGGTTTGTGTTTATGTGATATACCGATAACTTTTCATTGTGTTACTCAATTGTTTTTTTGAACGAATGTGTTACTCAATTGTGAATGCCAGGTGGGTTGAATGGATTTGATAAGGTTGTGTGGGATGTTGTAGAGCACAAGGATGGTGAATGCCCATCAATAACTTTTGAGTATCACAGCAAGGATGGCGAAGAAGGTATAGCATTGTTGTTTTGATTGCAGGTTCCATGCTTAACCATAAATAACCTGGCCAATTCAACATCCCTCAGGCTATCCAGGGATGTAACCATTCGGGCAACATACTCACTTCCTGAAGCTACTACTCTAAGACTTGACATGGAAGCTACACCAGAAAACAAAGCAACTCCTATAAGCCTGGCGCAGCACACCTATTGGAACCTTGCAGGCCATGCCTCTGGTGACATCTTAAATCATTCAATACAGATATGGGGAAAGCACATCACTCCAGTTGATGAAAACACAATTCCCACTGGTGAGATAATGCCGTTAGCGGCACTCCTTTTGATTTCACAACAGAGCACAAGATTGGAGAGCACATCAATGATGTTCCTGGAGGGTATGATCATAACTACATGCTAGACTGTGGCGATGAGAAGAATGGCCTGAAGCATGCAGCCAAGCTGAGAGATCCATCAAGCTTGCGGACCCTAGACCTCTGGACTGATGCCCCTGGCATGCAGTTCTACACCGCCAACTATGTGAATGGCATCAGTGGCAAAGGGGTGCTGTGTATGAGAAGCATGCTGGAGTATGCTTGGAAACCCAGGGGTTCCCTAATGCCATCAACCAACCTAATTTTCCCTCTGTAGTTGTTCGGCCTGGTGAGAAGTATAAGCACACTATGCTGTTTGAGTTCTCAAACTGAACAGTGGCTGGACTGCACAAATGGATCTAAAACATGTTGAATGAATAAACAAGCAGAAGAATAAGATGTGATAATGACTGTATCTTGCTTGTCATGGAACCAGAGAAATGTCTTAATGAGGATGGCTGTGAAACTAATGATTTTCATCACTTGATATAGAGTCCCGTTGCAGTAATACTCCATCTTTGTCCTTTACCACAAACATAAGATGCATATGTAATAAAGAAAAACCCATTCAGCCTGGGTATCTAAAAAAAAGAGAGAGAAACTTTCTAACGCAGGTTGATAAAACAGGCAATTGCATTAGGAAAACTTTCTTATGCAGATTGAGAAAACTGGCAATTGCATTAGGGAAACTTCCACAGGTTGAGAAAACCACCGAACACCTACCATACCAAACACAATGGCACAATAGCTTTGGCGTGGGGCAGACGAGGGACTTTTTAAACCCTAGCCTCAAATTCACTCCAACGGAGAGTTTGAACTCAGAGCTTAAGAGTGCTACTCAAACCACTTAACCAACTGAACTAGTGCCAGCGTCTGGGTATCCTTGATGCGCAGACTGCTATTCATGCAAATTTGACTCCATCTTTCTTTTTAGGACACTTTGAAACCATCTTTTGCTCTACTTCTTTCCTGAAAAGACTACTTCATAAATTGTAGATTACATGGCAGGAACGATCAAGGTACAAAATGGTTGAGTTCAAAGAGTTTGGTTAAAGGTACTGGCATCACAAGTGTTTTAGTATTCAATACATGTGTGTTTCAACAAAACTCTATTCTGCTTAATGAAATATGCGGCTAGGCGTTATCACGAAAAAAAAATACGTGCGTGTTTCCGTAAATAAATGTTCTCTCAAAGTTAACAAAAGTACTGCAAAAAAGTGGCATGATTCATCTCCATGTTACATTCAAATGACAGAATGCTGCAGTGACGGAGGTTTCCTTACTTTCGTCGCCTGCTCAAATGAATATGATATCTCAATAAGCTTCGGTTCCGATCCTTTCAACCCTCCGAAGCAGATGGCAAAAGGGACACCATTTGCAGCATACCCAGCCGGAACAGTTATTGCCGGATAACCGCCAATGGCAAGCAGGCTGTGAGCAGATGCACCTGGGGCTACAATTGCATCCAATTGGTTATCTTGCATTATTTTCTCAAGGCCTCTTTTGCACAGTTTGTTCAGTTTCAAAATAGCATGCTCCTCAGTTGGACCAATGCCACTGGTTGCTTCAGATTGTAGAAGGTAATCTTGTCCAAATTCAGCCATCCTTTCCTGTGACCAAAGCAACAATTGTACGTTTATGTTCAACGAAAATACATAGGAAATTAGAGGTGCATGATAAGTAGTATGTATCAAAATGAAATCTTTCCTGTGACCAATATTTACCTCAACGGGGTACTTCTTGTTGAACTCAATTATGTCTGATAATGATCTAACAGGTGAACTGGCCAGCTCAGATAAGTAGGAGTTGAGTGACAGCTTGAATTCAGCAAGCATAAGAGCACGCTCGCCACTTTGCATTGCATCATTAATGACATTCATGCTTGGTATCTCAAGGTTGTCTACCAAGGTGGCACCCATTTTACTGTCAGTTGTCACATCATTCAAGGTAAGCAAAAGTTCCTATATGATAGTAAAAGATCAATACAGTAATTTCTCCTTCAAGTAATTCATTAATTGATCAATTCCAGATAAAAAGAAAGTCTTAATAATAGTCTTCACACTGGATCCCATTAATCCGATAAGAAACTGAAATAAGCTATCACAACAGACTAAACCCACTGTATTCTGTTTTCCTATTGCGTACTCACCTTTACTCAAACATCATTTATACAATTACTCAATATACTGAAGAAAGTGTCCCCAAAGGATGGTTGACCTAATCTCAGGGCAGTAGTTTTGCTAATCGGAACCCTGAATTGGATGCACCCTTGTGATATAGAATTTCTTTCACTAGATCACAATGCATATTTCAAGTACATCAATATACGTTTAAACAAGATAATTATTGTTTTGTAAGAAATCGTTCTTTTTTTTGGTTGAATCAAGAGCATTGTTCCAGAAATCAATAATTTACTTGCAGATAAAACATGATAACCATATAGGATCAAGATGTTGTGGCAAAGTACCTCATAATTTTAAAATGATCACTGAAGACCTGTTCTTGGACTGAACCAGAGGGAAAACGGAAGAAATCCTTCCTAAGAATTCCCAACCTCTTCCCTCTTAGTCCGTCTATGGTCAAGAATTGCCTGTATCCACCTTCTGGTATATATTGTGAAGCCATGCGAGTTGCCTCTGCATCTTGAGGGTCATAACCAACAATTGCTTCCAACACATGCACAGCATCTGAAACTGTCCTAGTGATGGGACTGCATCACCAAAAATTTTAGAAAAAAAAAAAAAGCGAATCCAGATGGTGTTACATATTTAAGGGGAAAAACTGAAAGAAAAGAAACAGCAAAAAAATTCCTTGACACAAGTAGGTAAAAATATGCCTCGATCTGGTGATTAATTCAGCAGCATTGTCAAGTGTATGAGAAACAGCATCCTTGGCTTCAAAGGCACGCATCAGAATCAGTTGATTATAGGTTACTCACCCAATTGTGTCCATCCTTTGTGAAATGATGATGACGCCGGGCGCGCTGGTGAGACCCACGGTGGGCTTGATTCCGACGACGGAGTTGTAGCTGGAAGGACACATGACGGAGCCATCCGTTTCAGTCCCAATCGTCACCGCCGCCATGTTCAGCGGCCGCTGCAATCGCTGAGCCGCTGCTGGAGGAGCACGCTCGTCGCCGACGGCACGCACGCGGTTCTGCATCAGGAATCCAAAATCAATCGACGTCGCATTGCAGCTACGGTTTCTGCAGGAAACCAATTTGCTATGCTACTAGAACATTTGGCGCCCGTTGCCCTGCCGGGATTGAAAGAATAAAATAACTTTAATTGTCATATATGAATAACAAATAGCAAATGAAAACATGAAGACCAACCAATAACTACAATATATCCATACATATTTTACAATTACAATCAACTAAGTTTAAACCATGTAAATATAGTGTACAAACATAAGGATTGTCAAATAAACATGTGATTTTGCGATCTCTCTAAAGTTGGATTCAGTAGAATCTTGTTCTTCACTTTGCTTCTCTGTTCTCTCAACCATGTTAGAAGCTGTCACTTCCACAACCTAAAATTGGGTATATATGTTTTGATTATAAAATGGTAATTATAACAAGTCATTAAAACACTAAGCAATTAGATGCACGTATACACTTAACTCGCACCTCAACATTTGCCTGTGTAATATGAAAAATGTTCTGCAAATAAAAAATTACATTATGAATATCCAATCCGTTGCTAACAGATCTAAACTAAATTATAAATGCTATGCAAGTATCTTAGTTCTAGTAGCACATGAATTTAACATATATGAGTCAGCATTTCAGTACTTCTAAGGTATTCCATATCCAATACGTTGTTAACAGACCTAAAATAAATTATAAAATACTAAGCAAGAATCTTAGTTCTAGTACCACATGAATTTTACATATTAGTGACCATTTCAGTAGAACCATTCCATATCCAATTTGTAATCTACATATCTACATATATACATATCTGTGTACCAGTCTACCATCTTACTGTCCTTGGTAGTCTACAAAACAATTTTTTAGTCATTTGAGTACAAGGAACCCTTTTGCACATTATATGTTAAAAATCAATGAATAATGGAATAATGCTAGATTTTTTTTTAAGATGCTAAGCTTATCAGTAAAAAGACAGGTCAACTGGAAATAAGATATGACCATAAAAAGAGAGACAGTGCCCAAATGAGCAGCTAAATGACTAAAAAAGAATAGTGGCAGAAACTATATATAGTAACTGAGCAATGAATTATGTGAAGTACAGTGTATTGAATAATTTCATCTATAGGGTAATTGAATTGACATACATATTATCTAGAGAAGAGAAACATACAAGCCTAGGATCAGGCTCGGCTAGCATTGGATCAGCACCACATGGGTCTGCTGCCTCTGCTTCTTCTGCACATAAGGATAGTAAGAGTGCCTAAAAACATTTCAGTACAAAACAATATGGTGGAAGGACAAAGATTAACAAATTATCAACTTTACTAACACAAAGTATGCAGATTAATTTTACGATAAAATTGCAAAGAATAGCTCTGTAGAAAGATGGAAGTTGCACTTCAAAGCAGCCCCTCTAGCCACATCAAAAACTTCAGGCTTCTCAATTCTATTATTCTGGAACTCTCAGAGTGCAAGAACAATTGTCAATTGAGCATGGGTATGGATTCTTGGTGTGACACCTCCCGATAGCTTCAGAATGAATGTTCTACAGTTGAAAATTCTAGTATGATAGGAAAAAAAAATCAACAATGGATACAAAAGGACTTGGCTAACTCAAAACTGGTGCACAAACATCAAATTAGAATGAACCAATTAGAACCTTTTATCGAAGTTGTGCAACTAAAATGGAGGTCAATATTAGTGAATTTAACCATCTCTATATCCCAAGCCCATGATCCATCCATTTTACATGTCACTTCTAATGAAAAGGTGCTTTGACAATTTAAATGTACATAATATCTATTCCTTGAAAAACAATCTTCACACGTTTAGATGGATAGGCAAAGAAATTCAAAAAACTTAACGAAGTTGTTGGTGCTGTCTCCAGACCTGCTTAGTCTCCATTGCCAACTCCTACTAACCACTCCCAAAGTAATTTTGGCAAGCTGTGGAAAAGAAAACAAACACATTCAGATTCAGCTCTACTTAGGTGTGTAAAGAAGCAGCCATGGGAAAATTAGAATGGTAGGCCTTTTGGTTCCGCTGCACCTAGCTTGCTAAATGAAGCTCTTCTATCAAGAGTAGTCAGAATTCTCCACAAATATGCACTTCAGCTCTTGTGTCTAGTCACCATTTGTTCGGATGTGAACACTGAGGTAGTCATCTCTAGGTGCTGAAGTGATGAAGAAGGGGTGCCTGCAAACACAAAGTCACAGCAGGTGAATACTAAATTAATCAGAAACTAAGTAGATCGAGGAGATTCAAATCAGAAACTAAGTAAATCGGGCGCCCTGCAATGATTCAAGAGAAAAAAAAAAAGTGTAACCAATATAATATACGTCTCAGATGAACCATGATTATAATTTTAGTAACTAACAAAAACTCCAGGATGCATCCCTTTTATAGGACTTTGGCACTAAATAGTAAATACAGTACTTTGTACATATTCTGACTTTATCCCTACATTTCAGGGTTCCAAGAGTTGCAGTCAACAATAAGCTACACATTGGTGCTAATTCATCCAGTGATGTATATGTGAATTGAAATTTAGGGAGACTAACAGTTATTATGAACAAATCGTTTGAATATCTCAAATCTGAAAGCCTGGTATGAAGAAAGAATCATTAGCACGATAAACTAAGCACCTCTGAAAAGGAGCTCGGCCTTATTTAGCATACGCAGGAATAACTCTCAAAATATAGATAAACTGTGTTCAGCCAACCATTTTTTAATAGCTTGAATATGCAAAGAACCATCTGCTCCAAGTCTCCAATCGCAACAAAATTTCCCACCGATGGAGAGGTAAACATTAATATTAACAAAAGTATCCTGTAAACAAAGAACCATATTTTTAATAGCTTGAATATGCAAAAAAAAATATTAATATAGTTCAGAGCATCCTGTAAACAGTAATACAACGCTAAATCCCTTTGGTAGTACATGCAATCGAATCAAGATCTATCTTAGATCTCCAATATTTCATATTACTAACAAAATTAAAAAGCATGCACATGATGCACTTCTCCTCAAGGATTTATTTCACACTAAAAGCAACTAAGGGTTCAAGAATCTGATGGTACATGACATTCCAATGCAGCTATCCAGAAAAGTTTTGAACAAGTTTTGAACAGTTCAGGACAATCTGATGCTCTCAATAATCTGATGGCCCTACAATGATTTATGAAAAACAAGTTTTGAACAGTAGATATGGCTAAGTTATGAAACACATTTATCGCTAATCTGTTTTCACAGCAGAAGCACAATGATTAGAGTGTTTCAGTAAAGGCTAGTCCAGGCACAAGTAACTGAGGGCAAGAAACTGACACCATATATGAGGATTTTTTTTTTTCACCTTGATCAATACAGGTGCTCGGGTCCTTCCTCTTTTCTTAAGTGACTCAAACCTTTTCTGAACCTATAGCAAGAAAATTGTATGTGAATAAAAATGAACCGATTTGTTTTTGGGCGCGGCAATAAGACCAGCAATATGTTAACAACTACCTAAAACAGACCCTTAAAGACAAGTGCAAATATATTATCTACAGTTTTAACCTGAACCCCATATACACCCATGTAATTATCCTTTTTTTTAAAAAAAAAAAGCACACAACTTGCTGATGCTATGGGCATGCAAGCGAGCAGCAATGATTAGGGATACATACAGTCAAAACTTTAGAGACTTTGACCACCAATATTCATATAAAAGTAGGCTAAGTGATAACTTCTGAGGTAGGCTAAGTTATAACTTCTGAGGTAAAAAAGAAGTCATTTCTAAATAAAAGGTTATCCAAAGCCTCGAATCAATGACTAAGCAGTCTGCTTTCATTAATTGTCCCCTGAAAAAACATTAAAT
This sequence comes from Hyparrhenia diplandra, assembly GCA_015847255.1. Taxonomy (NCBI): domain Eukaryota; kingdom Viridiplantae; phylum Streptophyta; class Magnoliopsida; order Poales; family Poaceae; genus Hyparrhenia; species Hyparrhenia diplandra. The sequence continues at coordinate 93,361 of JADLZK010010831.1, read as the reverse complement.
CCAGCTAATGTGCAGTGTACTACTCCATAAGATAATTTTGGGGGTCATCAACCCAATTCAGCATATTGCTGTGCAGATCCAGAGAAGTCAGATGGCCTCAAACACTGGATGAAACAAAACAAAGAGGTATGTCCAGTAATGAAAGACCCCCTTTTTTGCGACAACCAGTATTGAAATCTAGGAACATAAACAAAAGAAGCGTTTCATCAGAGACCTGTCAGCAGTGCTTAAACGACAACTCTAAGCAAGAGACTGGGAAGGAAACATCCCCACAAAAGCTGGACTCGTACACTACATTTAGTGGCAAAGCAGACCAACAGGAAGAGATGGCATACCTCCCCTCAAGATGCACACACTGACACACGGAAGAACGTAAGATCTCCACGGGCTCAGTTCACCGACGCCATCTCCTGGGAAGTTTAGCTACATGCACAATGCAGAACATATGATCAGACCACACAAACCAAGATCATCACAAGAGGCAACAGGTAAGAACGCACATGAATCAAGCTAAAGTGTTTTCCGGTTTGAGGAAGTTGGCCGTGTAGCGAGAAACAGGAGAGAGAGAGAGCGAGGGCTTCAGCTGGCCGGATAGATAAGGGGAAGGAATGACTTACCAGCAGAGGGGGCCGCCCTCGATTTTCCAAGACGAGATGGCAGGGTCGCCGTGCACTGTTCACCATGTACATCTCTGTCGGTCGCAGAGGCATGGCCGGGTGCGCGTGGGTACGGCGCGCGTCCTTGTAAGCCGGGCCCCGGGGCAGGTAGATCTGCCGCCTCCACGCCAAACCAGCGCCCACCGAAGCCTGCCTATGGGGCCAAGCACAGGAGGGGCCCATCCATCATGCACGTCGAGGCTCACCGTCCCCCCACCTGCTCCCCCGAGCGAGCAGACGTCGCGAAGCCCAAAAAGGCGGGCGGCGCGGCGATGGTCGACTGGACGACCGAGGCAGTTTCGACGACGCCGCTGCTTGCAGGCCAACCCATCCCTGCCAATAGGCCCAAGCGCAGCAGGGTCCACCCGTCATGGACGCCAAGGGAGCGCAGCGCTGAAGGCGGGCGGCGTGAGGAGGTGCGAGGCGAGGGGCGGCGGGGACGAACGCGAGACGACGCGGTCTGTTGCTGAGGCTTTGCTGAGGCTGTGCCTGTGCGGCTCGCGGGCTCGCGGTGGCTGCCAAAGGAAAAAACAGGCCGGGACAGCTGTCGAACAGATGAAACGCCACCGATGCCTGGATTGTTGTGGAGCGAGGAAACGGGGTGACTTTAATAACCCCGATGAGTATCCAAGAAACCGAGGGAAAAGGAGGGACAGCGACCGACCCTGCCCTGGCCGCCGCGGGGGCTCCAGCCGGCGGGGATGCCGGGGCCGCGGAAGTTGCACCACTCGCTGAGGCTCGCGGTGCCGAGCAGCACCGCGCCGGCGCGCCTGAGCCGCTCGACCACGCCGGCGTCGCGCGCGGGGCGTGACCCGACCATGGCGAGCGACCCGGCCGTAGCGTTCAGCACCCCACCGTCGCCGGCCGCGGCGATGTTATCCTTGAGCAGCACAGAGACGCCGTGCAGCGGCGGGAGCGCGCCGGAGCTAGACCGGGCGGCGGCATCGGCACGGTCGGCGGCGGCGAGCGCGCCGTCCGGGTCGAGCTCGATGATGGCGTGGAGAGTGGGATCGAGGGACGCGATGCGGCGCAGGTAGAGCTCGACTAGACCGCGGGAGGTAAGTTCCTGGTCGCGAAGGCGCGATGGATCGATTCGATGGTCGCCTCCTCCAGCTCAAACGCGGCGACCTCGCCCCTGCCGTCACCGGCGAGGACAAGGAAGAGGATGCTGCATAGCGACAGTGTCATTGCCATGGTTACTGTGCGTGGACTGAAGGCGGGTCATATGACAAAATTTGAGATGCAGAGTTATGTTGATCCATCGATGGGATCTGGTGTTAGTATTCTGACAATTCAAGTATTTCATTATTCTGAAGAGTATGACTGTTCTGGACATGCACAATCAGTAGAGGTTCCTTCATTTGTGTTGGGATTTTAAGCTCTCATATCACCGCATCTTCACAAATGAAACTGAAAAGATGAACTCCGATCCTGCTGAATTTCTGAACTGAAGCACTGAAACTTGCTTCAGCAGAGCTGTTGCTGGTTTGAGAACTAACATTTCAGAAGTACCGAAAAGGATAGGTTTCACACAATTTTGATTAAATCAGACTAATAGGATCAATGTATTAATCAAGTTTGTGTAATATTGTTGGGATCTAACTTTGATTTTTGTTTAAACTTTCGTCCCAAACTTTGAAGATTTCAGGATACTCAGGTCATTTGCAAAACAGAAGCTGAGTTATACAACGAAGGTGGCTTCGCAGGACATCGGCTTCGCAGGAAAACAACAAATTTAAGGATTAGAAAGATATGGTCAAGATCCAGGCGAAGATGATTACGGCAACTTCGCTATAAAGTTACAGAATCAACTCTCAAGAAACAAGAAGCATCGCGAAGGTGAAGATTACATCTGAAGCATCGCGAAGTCAAAGAGAACGTCTTCGCAAGGAAAGATACATCATAGAAGTTCGTTTCGTTTCTTTGTAATTTTGTACGAATCACGAAGTCGGGGGCCTATAAATACCCCCCGACATCCTTTGTAATCGCCATGTTGAGTGGCCACTTTGTAAACCATTTTCATCATCAATAAAGTGTTGTCTGAGTAATCACCCAACATCTTGGCGCCCACCGTTTGTGTGAGCAACGATTCCCACGGCCATCAAGAAATCATGGGAAGACCTCCCAAGAACAAGTCGGCAAGTGTTGCCGAAGAAACAACAACAGAAGATGAAGTACCAAGAACGAGCGAAGACAATATCTCCAAAGAAATCACTCCCCAAGAGAGTCAAAGTGAAGAAGCAAGAAAGTTACAAGAGTTAGAAGAAGAACTGATCAAAAAACAGAAAGAGCTTGAGGCTTGCAAAGCCAGAACCAGAGAAAAGACACTGAAACAAAGAATAGAGGAAGCCGAAGCAAAGTTAAGAAGGTTGAATGAAGAGCTCAATGATCAAGACCGCGAAGTCATCATCACAAACGAAGTCAAAACAGATCAGAACAATGAGAAGGCAATAGTCACAATCGACCTAGATTCTCCATTATCAGTAGACTTACAAATGGCAAAATGGCCAAAAGGTTTCAAGTTCAACGTCATACCAACTTACGAAGGTTTGACAGATCCAAGACAATTCTTGATGAGCTTCGAAGCAGCTGTTGAATCAGGAGGAGGAGATGATAAAACACTAGCGAAGGCACTAATAATGGCAATGAAAGGACCAGCTCAAAAGTGGTATGCTTCACTCAAGCCAAGATCACTGAAAAATTGGGAACAACTCAGAACAACTTTGCTAGTTGACTTCCAAGGATTCCAGCATACAGGACTGACAAGTGATGATTTGTTCGATATCAAGCAATATCCAAAAGAGCCAATAATCCAGTATTACAAGAGGTTCATCCAAATGAAGACCCAAATTCCAGATGTATCAGACGAAGTCGTAATCATCGCTGTAATCAGAGGCCTCAGAGCCGGACAATTGTCTTCGCACCTCAAGAGAGAAAGGCCAACAACTGTTGCTCAGCTATATGAGGAATTTCAAAAGTACGCAAGATCTGACGATGACTTCAGAAAGAAGACTGAAGAAGAGAACGCACAAAGAAATCAAGCGAAGTCAAATAATCAGTTCAGGCCACAAAACTTTGAGCGAAGACAATTCCAATACCAGCCACCACTTCGTGTAAATCAGATTAACAATGAACAGAGTGGAGATAATATTCAAGTTCAAAACAACCAGCGAAGTCAATATAACAACAGAAATTTCAACAATAATCAGAGAGGGGGTTTCAATCAAGCAAGATTTGGAGAAAGAAGAATGTTAAAACCCGAGGAGATGTATTGCATCATTCATGGCAAAGGGGCTGGTCACACTTCTAAAATGTGCCAAATGGTAAAGAAAAGTATAGAACAAGTACAAAGAAGAAGGCAATACACTTAGATAGCTTTGCTTCTCCGATTTCTTTGGAAGAACACGAAGTTTGTCTATTCCAACTCCAACAAACTTGTAGGAATCTAGATTAACCCCACTATTCAAACAAAACTTCAAGGTATTTTCTAGCGACTTGGAAACTTCTTGGTGCGTGTCAATAGCAATTTGCGGAGTCGGATGATCTCCAATAACATCTTTCATAGACCCCACATCAATTATCTTTTCCTTAGAGGAAGTCGACGCGTCGGGGAAGAAGTGAGCTAAAACAAAAAGAAAAGAAAATTCACAAACAAAATCTAAAAAAAAAGATGAACACCGAAGACAAAGTGAGGAAACTTACAAATCTTTTCACCCTCTTTAAGAGGACATGGAATCTTACGTTGAGCCTCGACATTGACCAACGACTCAGATAAACGGCCCATTTGGTGCGCCCATTTCTTCATCCACTACATCATCAAAATCATCAAAAGAAAATTGAGCAATCCTAGTTCCTTTTTTATGAAGCTTTTCCTTCACAACTTTAACACTTCACCCGAGCTCTATCTTTCAAAAGATTTCTCTACAAAAACAAGAAACAAGAACAAATCTAAAAAAGTAAAAAAGGAGTAAAATAACTTAAGATTTGTATTTAGACGTCTTCGCCAAAAGCGTACCAACTTATTCTTCAACACTCTTCTCGAGAAAGAAGATGCTTGAGGCACCGAAACAGGCTTAGCGGAACAATTTATTTGCGGCACCGGCATCTTCACTTCTTTCGGGAACCTCTCTCAAGCGAGGAACCGAAGAAGGATTCTCTGGATTCACTAACAAGTGACCCATGTGAATATTTCTAGCTAACTTTGCTAACTTCGGGACAATCACGTTCATCACATAAAAGCGAAAGTGGATGTATCTAACTTCGCAGGAAAGTCAGGAGTTGGATCCCTAAGTCTAGGTGAAGAAGGAGATGCAGTACCAGTAGGAGAGGCATCCATCATAGCAGCATCACCATCAGCACCTTCGCCAATTTTGCCCGAGATGCCCAAATTCTGCGAGGAACCAAAATTCTGTAAATACTTCGCAAGAGGAGTAAGCAAAGCCGGTGTTAACCCGGTAGGGAGCAAAAGTTTTGCAAATTCGTCTCACCTCCAAATCTTCAACAAAAGTTCCAAGATTGGAACCATCAACTTCGCTATCGGACAAATCCAAATTGTCAAGCAAAGCCGCCACCACCTTCTTAGCCTTCTTCTTCCGAGGCTTATCAACACCGGCTTTTGCTTGGGTGTCTTATTTGAAGAAGACGGCTTAGCTTTATCAATTCTCTTCCTCTTCAAATCTTTGTCGGCTTCCTTTTTATACGAGCATAGACAGGAGGTGGACGAATCTTATAAGTTATGTTGGCTAAATCAAAAATACGATTTAGCCTAACATAGTCCTTGCCAATAATGTCATCCATCAGTTTCCTCTCTGTATGGAGGTACTTTCCAAGCAAGTCCACGGCTCTACGCTCTCAACATCAGCAACAAAATCTTCTTCACTTCTAAACCGCGAAGGCATCACGGTATCTCTATCCGGGAAAATATAATCCTTATCCCTAAATTTCTTCGTGTGATAGCGAAGAAAATCCCAGCCAAGCCTAAGTGGCCAAACACCCGGCAGCGGATATTCTTCAACAAGATCTCGAGTTGATTGTTGAGAAATGACCCTCTTGAAAGCCTTCAAGCATTTAGAACAGGTTTGGGACTTAGAAAATTAAACACATTCAAAGCGTTCTTTATGCATACACAGCGAAGCCAAGGGGTAAATTTTAGCAACTCCCTTTCTACCATGGCTTTCTTCAACCATAGGAACTTTGTGATAGAACCAATAGTCATACCAGCCATCTGCCCACTTGTTCTTCGAGGCAGGAGAAATATGTTTTTGCCCTCGGGCAGTTTTGAAACTGCAGCAACCAAAGTATAACTTCACTTTGCGTTGTTCAATCGTCCTAGTCCCGGCGAGTATGTAGCTCGTACAAAGAATGAGAAAGGATCTATATCTCGGCTTTGTGTTTTGACTCCGCCGCGGCCAAAGAAAAAGCAGATAACTTGACTATTGCGTTAGGAGTCAAGTGGTGCATCTCAATATTATATTTCTTGAACACTTCTTCAAGAAAATTTTGGGGAGGCATGCAAAGTCCCGCAGTAAACAGATCCTTGAAGACAACACATTCATCGGGTTTAGGTTTAGGAGTCTTCTCATCCGGCTCTGCCGGTCTGTATTGATCTGCTCTTAAAACACCATCCTTAACCATCTTCTTAAAATCATCATCGATCATTTTGCTTCGACCAAAAACCAAGGAAATTCTATCATCTGGAAGCAACTCTGATTTTGAAGCCGAAACATCTGAAAACCCCTCATCTGAATTATCATGCTGAGAATTCACTTCTTCGTCGACTTCTTGTTCTTGAGAAGCAGGCAAGATATCATCAATAAGGGCCATTCTAAAATAGAGGAAAAGTAACACTTAGAATCATAAAAACAAAGATAAAAAGTAAAAAGATATACTTCGGAAGAAAGACATACCCGAACAATAAAAATTAAGAAACTTCGATTGAAAGTTGGAACTTCGACTTCGCAAAGAAATTTTGACTTCGCGTCACAAGAAATTTTTTTAAAAAGGTGGCCCCTCTTCGAAAAAGATGAAGAAAACAGGGGGGTCCTTCGCTATTTATTGACCCCTTCGGTCAAACGGTCAAACTATCCGTTAAAAAAAACAACAACAACAACCCTAGCGAAGATGTCCACGAAGTCAAAATCAAAACTCAAAGTCCAACTTCAAAGTGCGGGGCGACGTTTTTGGATCGAAACAAAGTTTTAAGAAAAACTTATTATTCGTGGGTTTCATGCCTTTGAAGTCGGCCTTAAGCCCACGGGCCGCTTTGTTGGGATCTAACTTTGATTTACATTTAAACTTTCATCCCAAACTTTGAAGATTTCGGGATACTCGGGTCATTTGCAAAAGCAGAAGCCGAGTTATACAACGAAGGTGGCCCCAGGACATCGGCCAAGAGGAAAACAACAAATTTAAGAATTAGAAAGATATGGTCAAGATCCAGGCGAAGATGATTACGGCAACCGCTATAAAGTTACAGAATCAACTCTCAAGAAACAAGAAGCATCGCGAAGGTGAAGATTACATCTGAAGCATCGCGGGGTCAAAGAGAACGTCTTCGCAAGGAAAGATACATCATAGAAGTTCGTTCGAGATTCTTTGTAATTTTTGTACGAATCACGAAGTCAAGGGGGTCTATAAATACCCCCGACATCCTTTGTAATCACCATGTTAAATGGCCACTTTGTAAACCATTTTCATCATCAATAAAGTGTTGTCTTCGAGTAATCACCCAACAAATATCTTCCCAGCTTTCATGATCCTTGTAAAACCAATGACACTGTCAATTCAAGTAATTCCTGATGGCACTCGAGAGAAGTACAATAAATACAGATAATTAATAGATTTTAAAAAGCAGAATCGTCTAATCATGGCAGTTATTTGGAGCAACTAAATTCTTGTTTAAATGAGTTATGACAACCTGCTAATTTGCCTAATCCAAAAGGAGCATCAGACATGCAACAAGAAGACTAAATAACTAAATAGCCAAGGGAAAACGAATGCCATAACTGTTGCAAAGTAATATGTAGAAAATAGTCAATTTGAACATGGCATTTTAGAGCTTCTTGGGTTGCTTTCAGTTTTAGAGGTTTCCTACTTTTTCAGTTTTATTAGTGCTTCAGTTTCTAGGCTTCATATTTTTCTTCATTAAAACATCTCTCTTAACCAGACGAAGCGTTCATCTCAAAAGAGAATGGAAATATGTGTTTCTAGGACACTCCTTGAGTAGCTTCACAATAAAATGGAGGTAAGCACTAGCTTTACCTTTTTTTCACTGCTACAGAAAACACTTATAGAGAGGCCTCTTTAAGCATAGAAGAGACTTCTATCAAGAATAGTCTTTGCGCCAGTGGTGACCACATCAACCAAAATAAAATTCACATAGGGAAGTACTGAACTATTACAACATGGAGCTACAGTAGCATAATATATAGGATTAGGGGTAGAACGACACTAATGGTGCTATCAACACGCATGGAAACCTACTACAATAACAGCTACTACATGCATCTCGGAAAGAAAGACGATTAAGGCAGGATGACAGCAATGGTCCTATCGAAGATCCAGTTGATAGGGATAGGTGTGGGTTTCTTTTGTGCTTTGACCCTTCTCTCGTGGGCCTTCTCTTCCATCCTCTTGATCTTGAACGGCAGCTCGCACAGGTAGTCCCGCGCGCGCCTCCCCTCGCCGGTGAGCCCCGCCGCAAGTTCCTCGACGCCCCACTGCCGTATGAGGTGCTCGAGAATGGCGCGGTAGTCGGAAACCGTGTACGTGCCGGCCTGCTGCGCGATGGCGATGAAGCGCGCGTAGAAGTCGCCGCCGCTGTGGCGGCCGTCGTTGATGAAGGCGGTGGGCATGTCGATGCGGCGCCGCATCATGTACGCCATGGCGCGCACGGCGGCGTCCGGGTCGGCCTCGAAGAGCTTACCCACGACGCGGGTGTAGGCCGCCTCGTGCCGCTTCTCGTCGGCGGCGACGGTGCCGCAGATGCGGGCGAGCGCGGCGTCCCCGGCGCCGCGCGCGCCCACGAGGCGCGCCGTGTTGCCGTGCGCGATGGCGGTGGCGCGCTCCTGGAAGGCGACGTAGACGAAGCCGTGGAACGGGCTGGCCGGCGCGTGCACCGCCATCCCGTCGCGGATGAGGCGCTGCACGGTGCGCTCCACCTCGCGCATGTCGAAGCGGCCCGAGAGGTGCATGTAGCGGTTGAGCACGTCGCCGTGGCGGTTCTCCTCGGCGGACCAGCCGCGGATCCAGCGCGCCCACGCCGTGGCGTCGGCGCCCGTCGCGTCCCGCACGGCCTCGAGGCGGTTCAGCCCGCTCGGGTACGTGGGCAGCGCCTCCTCCGTGACCATGTTGGCGACGAGGCACACGAGGAGGTCGTCCGGCACCCCAGCTGCTGCCGCGCGGAGGTCGAGGCACGCGGCGTGGAAGCCGTCGCTGCCCAGAGCCGCCGGGTCCGGCAGCAGGTCGGACGGCTGCCACGACGCCTCCACCGGCTTGAGCAACGGTAGCACGTGCTCGTCCACCCACGGCTCCAGCTGGCTCAGCACCTCCAGCCTCTCCGGCGCCAGGTAGCTCCGCCACTCCTCCTCCGCCTCGACCACGTGCTTCTCTCGCCGGCGTCCGGCAGCGGCCATAGCCATATTCCTGCACCTCCTGCAGCATGGACGACGACGACTCAGCGTCGTTGCATATACATACGTCGACAACTCAACACAAGCCATGTCTGAATTGAAAAAAAAGTACTATATATGTGTCCCATCATACTCTCATGCACGTACGTACCAGTCGCTGCGAGTAATCGCCAGGGCATGGACACCATTGCCGCCGCCATCAGGTGCTTTGCACGTACCAGGAGCACTCGGTTTACACGACAGGTGCCCAAACCTGTTAAAGGCGGCTGATGATGCCAATGCCATGGTCATCGTGTGGAACTGAAGTAGCTCGCGTACGAGATCACTCGAGGCTCAGTGCCTCACAGTATACACCGGTGGTAAACCAGATGATGCTTCTTCTAGCTGCACGACTCAGCACCACACCTGCAGGTCTTCGGGGCGTTGTTTATAGCTTGAGCTGTTGAGCTGTTGGCTTTTGGCGCAGTTATTTTGCTGTTACTACCGCGCAGTTGTTTGGTAGGAGTGAACGGCAAGAGTTACTCCGTATTCAAGTGTCGAGCAGTGGCATGCATTGGCACATGTACAGTACCTGACTCTTGACTCATCGATGTCCTTTCGTATCAGATTCCGACCATATTTCACATGCTTCTCATCAAGGCCGATGAATGCAAGTATAGGTCCTCCTGGCCCCCGATCGGTACTTTTAGCAGGACCATATTAAAAACGACCGATGACTGTACGAGTAGTTCAATGTCTAGTTATGCCGAACAAGCTAGCGCGCTCGCATCGCCAGCTGGAGGCTTCTGGTGAAACCCTAGCCGGCCGCCGCCACCTCCCCCCTCCCCAACTACGCCGCGTCGCCGCTGGCCGTAGCCGGGAAGCCGGGCGCGACACGCGAGGAAGGTGGCGGTGGGCGAAACCGCTGGCGACTTTCCTGCTCCGACGCGAGGAAGGCGGTCTGGCCGGGAGCGACGGCGTTGGACATCACCGGCGGGTAGCGGCTCCAGCTCCACGAGGCGAATCCGGCCACCTCGCGACCGGATCTGCTTTCGGGCTCGGGCTCTCTCCGTTCGTTTCTCGAGTCCTCCTCTAGCGCCCGGTGAGGCCTGGTCTGCCCTAAGCATGGCGGTCTCGGCCGGGCGCATCCCCACCAAAGGGCGGCGCTCCCTTCCCATCCTCTCCGCCGGGCTGGGCGGTTAGTGGGTGAATGGCCCCTCTCCTCCCGGCCCCCTCCCTTCGATGGTGGCCGCCCCTTTCGTCTTGAAGGCGGCGGCGATGGTGGTCGAGGCCGGCACTGGCCCGGATGTCTAGATCCGGTGCACGGGAGGCTAGATCGAGCCTGGATGGTCGGATGGCTTGGTGTTACGGCGTGTGGGTGGCGGCGGGCGGCGGCTTGGCTCGTGCGGCGTTGGGGCGGTTCTCTCGTCGTCCACTCCCCCGATGCCCTTCTGCTGGCGGGCACCATGGCGTGTGGTCAAGTCGGAGGCGGCGCGTAGGGATCTTGGCCGGGACGGCTCCAACACAGTGCCCGGGGCGAGGGCGCGCCGAAATGGTAGGAGCACACGCCAGTGAGCTGACCGTTAGGCGGCAACGTCGGCATCGACTGCCGGCCCGGTGTGTCCAGCCGGTGGACGCGACCAACGGCGTAAAGGCCCCGGTCTTCGACATGTCGTCGGTTGGCGGGGGTGGCCGTAGCGGCCATTCTTTGGGGCGTAGCCGGCGTGTCGATGCCCCTCGGCAAGGCTTGCGGGGATGGGTGGCGGCGATGACGGTGGTGCAATCTTGGGTTCCGGCATGCGGGGCGATGTCTTGCTGGGGTCCTTGGGCGAAAGTTCGGCGACGGTGACGCCCGAGGGCCACTTTCCCTCTTGAGGGCATCATGTCCCCCGCATTTCCACGGGTGAAAACCCGCCCCATGCTTGGGCGGCGGCGGCGGCAATTGACATCGTAACCTTAGGCGTCGTTGTGGAAATTGACTTGGTCGTGATGTCTCCAACATTCCGGTGAGTCGTCGTTTACTTTGTTGTGTGTGTGTGGGACTATCACCCCCGGCGATCTGCTGCAGGCGGACGCTTCTTGCGCGTGTTGTCACAAACTCTATTCTCCTTATTATAATCAAAGCCGGAAAAACCGGATCTTTCAAAAAAAAAAAAACTGTATGAGTAGTTCTGCTTTCTCTACTCCAAATTTTCAAAGTGCGTAGCCTGTTTCTATAAGAAATTTGGACATCAACCCTTTTACATGTTATTTTCTTGTTCCATCTCAACTCCCTACCACTTTTTGCTACCAACACCCGCACTCATACCAACAACTCACGTCAAGTGATGTTTGCTGGTAATTACAAGTATTCCTACATAACAGTAATTTAGTTCACTTGATGTATTGTATTGCCTACTTAACCATGCACTAAAAGTATAGGTGTCATGCTTAAGAAATCATTTCGTGTTCAATGCAATGTTTCATTACGAAATCCCATGAATTTTGTGTGATAAAACCCGTATCCTTATATAGTTATTAAGACGGCCGAGAGAGTGGTGATAGATCCTATTTATAGGGATGAAAATACGCAAATATTTCCTGATGCTCTTCCATCCGGAAAGGGTCAAAACACTAGGATAGTCCGTAATGAATCCAAACATTTAATATCTGACTACATACATCCAAATCCGAATTCTCAATCCTATATGTACATGGTATAGATATTAATATCCGAACGATCCATATTCGGTTTTAAGATCCGAGAAAAAATATGGGATGTAATGAGATAGGGAACATACTCGTAATGCACTACCATCTATATCCGTCCGTTCATCTCGAATCCTGTTCACGTCACCAAGACAAACACAATTGTGAGGTACTCCCTCTATTTCAAATTATAATTCGTTTTACTTATTTAACCCCAAGTTTGACCACTCGTCTTATTCAAAAAATTTGTGCAAAATATCACTTCTTTTGGTGTGGCATGCTTTATTAACAAATGGTCCTTAAGAATGACTTAAATTTGACTATGTTTGCATAAATTTTTTTGAATAAGACAAGTGGTGAAACTTTGGGTTAAAAAGTTAAACAATTATAATTTGGAACGTAGGATTAACAAAGAAGGTACCTTATCCTTGAAATGGAATCACATTAATGTTTGAAACGCTTTACAAATTAGGCAGTAGAAATATTGAAAAAAGTTTCATTCTCAAATAGAAGCAGCGGGACAGGCAAAATGAGGCTTACAACATCTCCAAAAGTTCCCTAAATTCCTTTGTCTTTTGGTTTTTGGCAAGATGAGAAAAACCCCCTCTCCAACCACTCTTTATCCATCCTACTAAATCTTTTAGAAGTTGGGAAAAAAAATCACCCTATTCCATGTAAAGTTACACGTTTCTAAGTCGCAAGTATCTAAAGGTGGAAAAGAATAAAGAATGTAGGAAAGGGTTCCTATACAAATGTACAAGAGAAAAAATAATATAAAAGTGGTAAGGATAATTTAGAAATAATATAGGATTTATGATGTAAAATTGTCTTCTATATTTTTCACGAGTGGATTATTAGAAACTCTTGAAGATGGACTTTTTTTCTCCCAATATAATTTTAGGAGTTGGAAAACATAGACTTTTTAGAAAAAAAAATTAGGATACTCTTAGCTTGTTTGTTCTCTGCAGTAGTATGTCCATTAAGGTTCAAGTCTTGACTTATATGTGGGTGTTTGTATTTTCCAATATTCTATTTCATGATTTAACAATGTGATAATATTTCACTAGACGCATTGTTTGTCGACAGCAAGGTGCCTACGTTGATTTCATCGATATTAATACATGTCGTCACAACCATTAAAAGTTGACGGCTATGATTATTTTGTTGGATTAATTAAGCCTGGCCCATTAACTATCTAGCAATTGAAACTCCAAAAGGCTCACAATTAGTGCGAAGTAGGAGGGGTTAGTATCAAATGGCTCATTAAAGAGAGTGCTAATATTATCACATTGTTGAGAGGGAGAGTTGGGGAGCCGCGCGTACCACGGCCGTGCTGAGCCCAAACCCGTGGCCTTGGCCTTGGCCTGAAGTATTGTGCTCTTTTTTGGCCCGTTGGACTTCACCGACGGCCACCATGACCAGACGAGGACGGCGCCGGGTCAACCCGGGTCCATTGCAAGGTTCAGTAATGGATCCCTATATGCGATGCTAGGCAATGGATATGCATGTGTGATGCTCAAATAGTTCATGCTTAAGTATATTGTTCTGTCGGATTTATGGATTAAATCATGCCGTAAAATGACTAAATATTAACGGATTTCATTTCACAAGAGTAGAATGTGTGTGCATATACGTATACGATTGTCTACGTTCTCATTTTCATCGAAAGAAAAACAATTGGTACAGCAAAATGGGCTATTGTTCCAAGAACGTGCATTGCGCAGTGACACTGACACGTTGAATGGGATAAAAAGTATTATGCAAAGATTTGTGCTGATCGATGCAAACAATGAGCGGCTCCATGGCTTCCATCGACAGAGAGCGTCTCGTGGCTGCACCAACACTTCCATAAATTCCGAGCTTGCCGCGTAGTGGCGGCGCCTCTCATCAGCTTGCAGTGCGCAGTGTGTAGAGATCGACAACGGCGCTGCCAATGGCCAAATTCGCCGCCGCCACCGCCACCACCGCCGCCGAAGACATCATCCGGCTGAGGTGCTTCGACGGTGAGGAGTTTCACGTGCCATCTGCACTGGCGCGGCGTTCCGGGTTGTCGCGGCCGGCATGGACACCGGAGAGCACGCGGCTACAGGGGCGGTGCCCTTGCCCGCTGGAGTCACTGGCCGAGTCCTCGCCGCAGTGATCGCGTACTGGATCGGCCGCGATGCCGTCGGCACAGGGGATCTCGGCAGGTACGATGAGCAGTACGTTGCCGGGCTCAGCCACGACGTGCGTGTGGACATCATCAACGCGGCGTTCCACCTGGGTGAGCCGGGGCTCTTCGAGCTCTTTGGGCCACCGGTTGCCCCATGTGCTTGAGATGGTAAGTCGACGCAAGCGACCTCGGTGACAGTATATATGTACTCCCTCCTTTGGCAAAAATGTAATTATGAAAAAAAAACGTGCCAGTCAAACAAACTTATGTGTGACAAAAGTTTATAGTAAAGCATTTGTGTGTTTAAATAAATTTATTATGAGCATTTGTCCAGTTATGAAAATATATATGATAACTATTCTAATGAATGATATTTATTGTGTTTCATAAGTATAGTATTTTTATATAATCTTATTAGTCAAAGTTTACAAGTCATCGAGGGCGAGAATGGTACTAATCCGTTTCAAATTGTAGTTCGTTTGACTTTTTTTGGACCTTAAGTTTGACCACTGCGTCTTATTCAAAAATTTGTTCAAAATATCACAACGTTTATTGTGGCATGCTTTAATAACCAAAGGTCCTTAAGAATGACTTAAATTTGACTATGTTTGCACAATTTTTAAATAAGACGAGTGATCAAACTTGAGTTGAAAAAAAGTCAAACGAATTATAATTTGGAACGGAGGGAGTATGTTTTTGTGGACAAAGGAAGTACTTTTAAATTTGTCCATGAGCGAGAAGTCTAATGTTCATTTGGTGACATGTGAAAGATGGAAATTGTTGTTCCTTCTTGTTGCTTATAGTTGAAGTCCACGGTGCAGAAATTTTGGAAGGGGTCAATAACAAAATTTACTCTTTAAATCATCATTGGATAGTCATTCGAGTAAGAATCACTTTTTTATATCTTGGTATCCTCCAACAACTTTTATATAAAATCCAGAATGGATGATGCCTCTATTTAAAGGTAAAATTAAAAAAGGATTTTTAAGGATATTTTTCATCAAAATCTTTATTCATATAAATTAGGAGTTAGGAAAGATATAAAGAGTCCTTGTAAGTTGTTGTTGTTATGAAGATAATGGAGTTATTGAAGGACAGTTGAAGATGCTCTCAGAATGGGGAGGCTCTTCTATTTGTTTAATCACCACTAAAAATTAGGGCATGTTTGGTTAGAGGGACTAGGAACTAGACTAATACCGACTAAAAAGTAGTCCCTAGCCCTTCCCAAAAGTCTATTGGACTAGTAACTAAATGAGACTAAAAATTAGTCTCTAGTCCTCTTGTTTGGTAATTTAGGGAGTAATTGGGACTAAAATTTAGTCCTCAATCTCTAGTCCCCTCTAATCCAAAACAGGACCTTAATGTGTAAACGGTTCATAGCATGTTTATAATATGAGAAAAACATTCATGCATGTTCTTGCGTTTCTTTGTATAAAATTGAACTAATTAATGTGAAATTCATATGTTATCTTTATGAAAATCTTACGTTAATTACAAACAAACCCTTAAATGTGTTCTAGTTCATGTGTGGGCAAATATTAATTTTAAAGTACGAATAATTATATTATCGTAATTTAAGATAAATAATGTGCGGTTAAATTTGCATATGGACATATTTGCAAAGAAAATATTTAGTCATTGTTTCAGATGTAGTACATCAATCCATATATATAGGTTGAAATAAATTTTATCCTAATCTACCTGAATAGAATATAGGTCTGAATTTCACCCAAATCCACGCATCGAGGTGAGGCACCGGGTAGCACAGATTATACAATACTTAAATCAAAACTTTTTACTCCTTGGAAAATACACTATGATCGGCAAGACAAAAATACAAACGGGGAATTAAAGTGATCACATGGTCGAAACGGCATTAACTGGAGAACGGGATGTTGATCCGACGGTGGGAGCTTTGCGCTGTCATGCCCGGAACCTGAAGAGGTCGAAGAGCGCGGCGTCGCCCAGGTGGTGCGCGGCGTGGATGAGGTCCACCAGTGCGTCGTGCTGCAGCCCCGCCATGAACGCGGCGTCGAACGCCGCCCCGCCAGCCTTGTCGTCCTCCGCCTGCGTCGCCGCGGCGCGACCCTCCCAGTACGCGGCCACCTTGGCGACCACGGGCCCGTACACGTAGCCCGGCACGTCGACCACGCCGTCGTCCGCGGCCGCGGTGGCGACCAGCAACGACCGCTGCCGCGCAAGCGCCACCGGCACGGCGACCTTCACGCCATCAAAGCATCGAAGCACCACGACGACGCCCTCTTCCGCCGCCGCCATGCTTCTCTCCGCCGCTTGCAGCAACTTGTTTCTTTCTTGCGAGGCACTGCACGAGCAGGCGGCGGCGCGCACGCACGCATATTTATGCGTGGGCGGGTTCGAGTCCGACGCGCGCGGCGCTTTGTCGTGGCCGGGTCGGAGCTGGAAAGTGTTGGTGCGTTACAGCGTCCCGTTGCGTCTTTGCGTGCACGCACACGCCTGATCGGGCTCGCAAACGGACGGCTCGGGGCGGGCGCATTTTGGACGAGGCCATGCAGCAGGAATCGTTACGGAATTGGGGTGTGGGTTCCAGGGTTTGCGTTTCTGCCATTGCTTTTCCATTAAAAAAAAAATCCAAGGTACTATAAAAGTTTATTAATTTAAATTTCAAAAATATGAAAATTTGAAATCAAATTTTAGGATCATAAATGGTTTTGAATAATGAAAACTTTGCTTTTGGTCTTTTTTCCATTGGGGTCATTTACAAATTTTATTTTCAAATTAAGATAACTTTCAATAGAATTTTATAACCGTAAATGATTTCAAATTACGATAGCTCTCAAAATCAACATATAATAGTCTTAAGCCATGTTTTAAGTTGCTACTGTATATTCATTTCCTTGAAAGCAATGGAGTACAATCACCCGTTATACAAATAATAGCTATCGATTACAATTAGACAACATCCCATCTTACACAATATTTGATACTACAAGAGAGAATAATTAAAAGAAGAAAAGAAACACATACAGTACTTAATCATCACCCATTGCAAACACCAAACATGACTCACCCCACCCAAACAGCCAGCAGCAGCATCAGAGACCCGTGCCCATGGCGCCAAGCACAGCGGCTACGCAAAGAGCGACGACCATGGCGGTGATATGGGTCCCACGGCCCTCCTTCCAGGCCCCGCTGTCATAGGGACTATTGTCCACTAATGGCTGGGCACCGAACCCGGCTGCGGTGCCGCCCACGGCAGCCGCGTCGTGATCTCCTGCCCGAGCTCAGGCCCAGCCACCCCTGCGGCACCACCGAAGGCCGCTGCTCCGCTGCCGACATCGGCCGCCTGGGGCAGCTCGGCCGAGTGGCCGTTTCCGTCAGGTTCCTGGCCGAAGGGGAGGTTGCTGCTGTGCGCGCCGAGCGGCTCGGCGAAGGGCGGGAGCGCGGCGGCGAGCCCCGGCGATCCCGGCGCGCCGCAGTGCTGCGCGTGGCGCGGCTCGTCGCTGGCGCGCCACGCGAGCTCGCCGTCCTTGTCGCGGATGCGCATGTCGCCGTCGTCCACGAGCTCCAGCGTCTCGAGGGAAGTTGGTGCCGTCGGTGTTGGTCTCGCCGTGCCACACCTCCTCGCTGCCGTCGAACACCTCCAGCCCATGCCACGAGAAGAGCAGCGCGCACGTGTTGACGGTGCTGATGGGATGGCACTCCGACTCCCACACGCTCGTTCCTCCCTCGACTGCACCAGCGGCAACACCGGCCTCCGTCCCCTCGCCCTCGACGGCGGCCGTCGTGGTGTCGATGATCTCGACGTAGCAGAAGTCGGCGCCGGCGGCCGCCGGCGCCCGGCAGGGTGTGCGTGCGCACGAAGTAGGCCGCGTACTTGCCGGACGGCGACGTGAGGAAGAGCACGGGCGGGCCCCCGCCCGGCGGGATGCTTGCCAGGATTTGCTGCTTAGTTACGCGCTCGATTGTCCCCAGAGGCGACGTGGCTGCTGCTGCCAGGGAGCAAGAGAGGGGATGAGGAGTGTGGCGATGCAAGGGAGGAGCTCCATGATGACACTAGGTTCTTCTGTTGTTTGCTTGATAGATAGTGTGTTTCTCGCTAATTGGGTTGTGTTATAGCTGTTACATGCATGCATATATATATATAGTCTCCGAAGATTGGAGAATGCATGGAGAGGGTGGAGTCGGAGAGTTCAGAATGATAGATTATTAGGATTTGTTTTGAAGGTCAAAGATGGATACATGCATATTGGGGAGTGGTTGGAATTGGATCACGGGCGGAGACGGACACGGAGTACCTGCTCCATCGATCTTATATCCAATACAACATCGATAAGGGATTGGGTGAGAGTGAGACAAAACCTGGGTATGCGTACGTACTCTTGGTGTAGCGTCGCCAGTTTATATGTTATTACTCCCACTTTTGTGTTGATTATTTTGGTAAAAAAAAGTAGGTTTCGTGCTGGTCGGGCATGTGAGTTTCTAATTAGACACCTGGACTCATCCACTTCATGTATTACGCACATGTATTTGAGTGCACCGAGAGAGGCTGTCACAGCCCAAATCCATTGGGCCGTGGGTGGCGCCGGGACGGTCGTTGACACCCTAAGCGCGGATTGTCGTTGTGGGGAAGAAGGGCCGCGTGGAGGGGCGGCATGGCGGAGCGCTGGCAGCGGCCGGCGTCTTGTGCGGCAGCGTGATTGAGGAGACCGGAGCTGAGGGTAAACCCTATTTTATTTATTTATTTCTTGATCCGAAAAGGATACATCTCACTTTTATATTTATAGGGAGAACTTAACTTGACTTGCAAGCAATCCCGAATCTTTTCTAATTTGACCAAACTTAAACCCTAAGTAATGGCGATAACGAAGACGGCGGTGGCGGCCCTTTGGGGGCGCGCGCCCCTCCTAGGCCCTGGCTAGCCCATGTGCGGTGTGGTGTGACAGAGACCTAATTCCATGGTGTGACACGAGACCTAATTCCATGGCTTCGTCGGTTCTCGGTGAGCTTCTTTTCAGATCGATCGAACCCTCTAGACACTTACGGGAATCGGTTTCCTGCTAAGTTTAGCGTTAGTGCATATGTATGAAGTATTAAATATAGATTAAAAATAACTAATTATATATATATTGAGACTATTTTGCGAGACAAAAATTAAAAAGCCTAATTATTAGTCCACGGTATGACAATATAGTGGTACAATAAACATATACTAATCTATACAATACCTTCTAATTTTGTAGAGACTCACATCTCCGTCACAAGACTCAGACTACTGTTCTTTGCACAGTCCCGACTTCGCCTCCGTCCGATCTCCAACAGCCTCGTCACAACCATACAACACCTTCGTCTCCCACCCCTGCCCCCGTGCAGCAGGCCACAGCAGCCATCGACAGCCACGCCTCCCCGCAACTCCACACCGACGCTGCCGCGCTCCCCACCTCACCCTCCACGCCGCCTCTACCGCCTCTGCCCGCTTCTCGCCCTCTAGCACCACCGCACCGCCGCCGTCGCCGATTTCAGTCTCCACCGCCCTGCCGGCCGCCGCTCCCTTCGTTGCCGCCGCCACAGCCGACCTCGGCCTCCACCAACCCGCCCGACGCCATTGACACTCAGGTGAGTCCCTACCTCTACGAATTGTCATCTCCCTCTTCAAAAGTTTTGTGTCCACCGCCCGTATGCACAAATCAGCACACGTCTCCTCTGCTCCTGCTGTCCTCTGCTCACCAGGTGCTCGACGCAATGTTTAAAAGGAGCATATTACTTACTGCTACTCTCTACCTGCAAACATGCTATTTTTTTACCTCTCTTCGGCACATTCTCGAAAAAAAAAGTATTGTTTTGGGTGCAGCCGTAACAAACCATATTTCAAAAGTCATCTGAAGTACGCAAATAAATTATTGCAGGACAGACCCAAAACTAATGAAGACCTTGCTGTACTGCTATGTTATAATCAGAGGCCAACAACAACAAACCGCAGTTCATTGGTCTCAACAAATGGCTCATCTGAATGTGAACAAACACATTCAAAACTTTGTCAGCCGGAATCGCAAAATAGGAAGCATATCTGATGCTTTAGATACAGAGATGTTCGAAGTGAATATTAAAACTCTTGCTGCTATGGTGTCAGGAATATCTACAACTGAAGTTACTTATATGTCTCCATGATATCCATGTGTGGTTATGCACCTTTAGTTGAAGAGAAACACTGCTACTTTGGCCTCATGATTTCTGTACAGGCTGCTAAACCTAATGTACACGAATGTCGGCACAGCTTCTCAAACTTGAACCAGAGAGTGGTGGGAAGCAGGAACCATGTTCTGCTTTCCTCCCATGTATATATACTGCCAGCAGAGATTCGAAGCATACTGGCGTTGCCATTGAAGTATTTGACTCATACTGTTGCAACGAAAGATATAGGCTCAACATGGATCTAAGCAAAGGGTAATTCTCAGCAAAGAAAAGGATCCAGTCAGCAATGTCCGTGGCCAGAGAGGTCATACAATCTTAGAATTTTAAGTATGGCCCATGTTTGTTAGAATAAATTGAGGAAGTATTTTGGCTGACTTTTGTTTGGGTTCACCTCGAATGCA
Organism: Hyparrhenia diplandra; assembly: GCA_015847255.1. Taxonomy (NCBI): domain Eukaryota; kingdom Viridiplantae; phylum Streptophyta; class Magnoliopsida; order Poales; family Poaceae; genus Hyparrhenia; species Hyparrhenia diplandra. The sequence goes on along the minus strand of JADLZK010010831.1, from coordinate 72,684 downwards.
TACGTAAACTGATTACATGTACCTCTCTATGACTTTGTAAACACCTTCAATTAAGCTTCATATAATGTGCATCTTTTTTTTTTTCTTTTTATTTACACCGTTCGCAAACCTTTCCTCTACAGTTTTTTTTTGGTGGATTGCTCCTTCCTGTTCGGTGGTGGTCGATGAAATTGTCAACAAGACTATGCTTGCTGCATGCTAATATTGTGTACCTATGTTTGCAGGGTATCCAATTGCAGACTGTCACTGATCCCCCATATTTGTCCAGGATTAGTTGTATGAGTTTGATACTTAATATGGTTCCCTTAGTTACTAATGTTCCATGTTTTTATTGTATAGATTGCCTGCTGCAACTTCACAAGTTTGTGTCTGACCGAACACCTGCATCAACAATACATTTGGTGGTAATTACTCTAGCCGAAGCGGTACACACATCCTGGTGACTCCACCATCTACCCCTTGCATTATGTACACTACATGACCTCTGCTTTGTTTGCCCTGTAGGTTTTTAGGAAATCCCTGTTAAGTTTGGTTCACATCTTTTGCATTGATTTTGTTTGCCTGAATAATGACTTATGACTTCCTAGAGCATGGATGTGCTGTGGCATAGCTGAAAATTATGTTGTCACAGACAATTTCTCTTCAGCCATGCAGCAGTTTAAAGTATTTGTTTCAGAGATTACTTCTTTTCCTCTCGGCTATCATCTGTACTATGAACAAATTGCATTATGTATTTCCTTCACTGAATAATGCAGCCATTCAGCCATGCAGCAGTTTAAAGTATTTGTTTCAGAGATTACTTCCTTTCCTCTTGGCTATCATCTGTACTATGAACAAATTGCATTATGTATTTCCTTCACTGAATAATGCAGCCACACAAAGGTACGATCTGCCTGTTCATTGTCATTTTTACCTTTCCTTTGTCCTAAGATTGATACTTCCTGCTTTCATGTCCGACCACATAACAACTAAAGGAGAGTGATACAGGGGAAAAAAAAGGCAGTAGCCACTATGTTTTTTGCTACTGCTATACTAAAAAACATATGTTTCTTAACGTCATATACCTCACTGCCACTTATCATGTATGCACTTTTTTCTTCACGATTTGTGCTTCCAAATGACCTATATGATTGGAATTATCCTTACTAATGCCTTGCTGCCCCGTGCGAAAGCACGAAAACCTACCTATAGTGATGTATTAATTCTTCTTGCGGAGTATTGACGAAATATGCATTTTATTTTTATTAGAGTATCGATGAAATCTGTATTTTCTTTTTATTAGTATCCGAACACCCATGAGACACGGTCACTTGCTAACCTTTAATCCCTACATCCAAACACCTAATTAGTGTAGAGTATTTGGTTTGAGAGTCAATTCATCTACTACACCTATGTAGGAAAGGCCCACTAGAGAGTTCTCTTGACATGCAAATTTATGCCACCTAAGGCCCCCACCCAAAACTACAATCTCCCCACTAAGCCTCATTCATTTGTTTGAGCATTGACAAGCACCGTAGATATCTTAAGTCGTAGTAGTAGATGAAATGAACAGTCATGTTATGGCCATTGGTCTCCTGTCTACTCCACTACCCCACTCATAAGTTGCTATCCCTCTTATTAAACACGAGCCATCCTGCAGGTGCGAGCCCAGCGATGAAGGCGGTGGCGGTGAGTCTAGCGATGGAGATGGCGGCGCACATCGGCCCACGACATCGGCGGCCATCGTTGGCGGCGCCGATCCGCTGGCGCTACGCGACACCGGAAGTATGCGTCGTCTTGAGTCTCGACCATGGCCACGGCACCACGTCTCCCTCATCCCGCCATGGCCGCGAGCGCCGACAACGCCGACGCCGAGGCCGTGGGGCGAGCAGAGGTCCGCCATGTCCCTGAGGAACCGCCGCGCCGCCCGCGAGTAGTCGATTCGAGGTCGTCGGGAGCTGGCGGGCACACCACCACCACCCCTGCGCAGCATCTGCATGGAGCTCGAGCCTCCGTCGTCCGCATGCCCGGTGGCCCGACGGCGGCCTGCTCGCTCCGCTCGCTCGGGAGTGGAGCGGGCGGCGGATGTGGAGCGAAGGACCGACGCCACCCCCTCGCTGAGCTGCGCTCGCCGAAAGCCGCCCTCGCACGCCCGGCTCTGCTCCCACCCTGCTGCGCCCCCCGGCAATCCCGCCGGAAAGCCGAGGCCGATGCCCGCCGCTGCTCTGCATCCGCCGCCAAATGCCCCAATCCGCCTTCCGGAAGGGCGGCGCCGGAGAATATCCCGCGCCCGCCAAAGGAGCCGCCGCCCGGCCGCCCGCCCAGGTCGCGAGGAGCTGCGCCGCATGCGGGGGCGAATGGATAAGGAGGAGAGGGGGAATAAAAGGGAAAAAGAAAAAAAAGGGGGAAAAGAAAGAAAGGAAAATAGAGAAAATAAAAGGAGAAAGATAAAAAGAAAATAGAAAAAAATAAAAAAAAAGGAAAACTATTATTATTTATTTAGAATTTTTTTATTATTCAACTATTGTAAAAAAGAAAGAAAAAAAAAAAAAAAAAAAAAAAAGAAAGGTGAGGAGAGAGGAGATCGTAGTTGGGATGATTGAATAAAATAATATTTAGTTGGTATAGAGTAGAAATATAAATAAGGGAAGGGTGTGGGAGAAAGTGATATAGAAAAAGAGAATCATGATGACTAGACAGATAGAGAGAGTATTTAAAGGATGACGAGTGCGGATAGACTTATGTGACATACATTGATATAGTTAAATTATGTTGTTGTATGATTCTTATTTTTCGATCTCTTGCATTCCAAGCAAAGAACGGGGAAATCCACCTAGTTCTATATAAAGTGATGTAAATGATAAGATTGGCCATGCATTTTTACAAACAAGAAAAAAACCTTCATCAATGAGACACGATCTCTGGATCCGAGCTCGCCCTTCGGCGATTGAAGAATGCCTTGCAATGAATTACGGATCCTTCTTGTATATCCTCGAGAGGAGCCTCTATCCCCTCTTTTGTTCAACACTGTTGCTGACATGTCAACGGTCCTTATTAATAGAGCCAAGGAAGATGGGCATATAAGTGGAGTGGTGCCATGTCTAGTAAACGGTGTTTTTATATCAGACATGCAATATCTTGGTGACACAATTTTCTTCAGAACATGATCAGCAAGCCTGAAACATGGAGTTATTACTTTATGCTTGTGATCAAGCATTAAGTCTTAAAATAATTTTTCATAAAAGTAAAGTGAACTACTTTGGCGAGGCCTATAAGAAGTAAAAAGACCAATATACTAAGCCTTTTTTGATGTAAATCTAGTGATTTTCCTATGGTGTATTTAGGAATTCCTATTTATTTTAGAAAGCATAGGATTGTGGATTGGAAAACAGTCGAAGAACGTTTTGAGAAGAGGTTGAGCAGCTGGAAAGGGAAACATCTTTTAGGAGGGGAGCAGTACTCTACCATTGTACATGATTCCTTTAAAAAAAAAAAAAATCCCAGAGGGATGTTCAAGAAATTTGACTACTTCCGCTCTAGAATTTTGGAAAAGCAATAACTAAAAGAGAGTATCATTTAGCCAAATCATACTTTGTCAACCAAAATCTTCAAGGGATTAGGAATTCATGACCTGTATATTCAAAATATGACTTCTTAATAAATGCTTTTCAAGTTACATACAACAGATAGGACTTGGCACCGATTAATTGAATAACTATTTAGGATCTAAGACATTATGTCAGGGTTATTAGAAAAATCGAGACTCACATTTTTGGGATAGTCTTATGAAGGTGAAACATGATTTTCTCTGTTTTCGATCCTTCATTAAAGATGGATCCCAAGTGAAATTCTGGAAGGATAAGTGGCTCGGAAACTCACCTCTAAGGAACAATAACCTTGCTTTATACAACATCGCTCATGCGCTCAAGTTCTTCGACTTTGTATGGGACAACCAAGTAAAATAACCTTAGTTAAAGGAAGTCAAATATTGATGGTGGTACCACTAGCGAATAAAAGCCAGACCTCTTTAGTTGTTTGACATGTTAGCATGCCTACGAGGCTAAGCTAGGCAACAACTTCTAATACGAAACACTCAAAATCAGATGCCTCGGATTACTACATAGGTTTTGATCCAAACAAAATGCTTGAAAAAAACTAAAATAATTCAAATGGAGATGGAGATTTCCCAAAATTGTATGTGTTGTCGTCAGTTGATTGTCACTAGTGGCGTCACTTGATCGTCCCTATCTCTCCACAACTCGAGAGGTAGGGGAATCCATGGATCATTGCCTATGTAGTTGTTAGGGTAGATTAGGGTTGTAGTTTGGTGGTAGGTGTCCTAGGGTTTTGAGTGGTTGTCTTCATGACAAGGTTTTGGTTCTTAGAGGTGTCATTTCCATTCGAACAAGGTTATTCACCCTTTATTTCCATACCTTAATAGGATTATTTTGACCAAAAACTCTACGCCAAATCCGAATCTCTAGCTGGAGCTTTAGATCGATATTGGTGTTGCTCTATTATGTTGTCGGGCGCTTTTGGCTCTTTTAGCAATGGCACCAACAATGTCATGTGAAAGAAGTGTAGTCGGTCATTGGATGGTGTCGGCGTTTTTGGAACGGTGGGTGCCTCGGTGCCGGCAATAAAGAATTTATAAGCCGTGTGCCTCCTCCCTCGATGGCGTAGGCGCAAGATGGACACGGGGCGCGGCCGGTTTATCCCGGTTCAGGCCAACGGGGCCCTACGTCCAGCGGGGGTGTCCCGCTTGTGTTACCTCGCTCCAAAGGTGAGCCCGCGGTAGGGGTTCTGAGGGCGGCAGCGGGGAGAGACGGGGTCTCAAGCCCCACGATCGTGGTTATGGTGGTGGCGGTGTGCGGTTTTCCTGCATTGTGAACTGGAGTTGAGCCGGGCTCGAATCGAATCCCTCTAATGAGGCATTACTCCCCCTTTTATAGGAGAAGGAGAGAGAATGTTTACACCGGTGGACACCTAGGTGGCTAATTCCCAGGCCGCCGCAGGTTGCATGTGCGCCGCCCGGGTCGGGCGGGCTTGGATGTCGCTTTGACGAAGACACGCGTCGATCCGATGGTGGGCGTGCCGTCCCTGGCGCCCCCCACAGGGTCCCGTGAGGCGTCCCTCACAATCCGCATGGCGGCCGGTCCTGCAGGTCGGCTATGTGTGTGTCGTGTGCCGAGGGTCCGCCCATCGTGGGCGCTTTTGACGGTGCTGCAGGAAATGCACAAAGTGTCATCCTCGGTTTCCGTGCGGGTGGCGAACATGTCACCGGGTTCAGCTTTAAGTCCCCATCGGTCCGGATTGGGGAGACGATTGGATTCGGTTGATTAGGCGTAATCGATGGCACCTACGCCTCCGCTGCGTGGCGACCGCGTGAATGGCGGTTTCCCTTCTCCGGACGGAACCTCCACGCCCAGGGGCGGCGACCCTGACGGGGCTGGTGGGGGTGCCTCACCCGGGGATGGAGGCTGGTCTCCCTCGGGCGGGCGGAGTTTTTGCGCCGGGGTGGTGAGCTAGGCCACCCTCGGACCGGGCGAGATTTCTCCGAGGTCAGTGGTAGGCGGCCTCGGACTAAAACGGGATGCGTGGTCGAACAGGACCATGGTTTGGCTGCTGTCGGCGTGGAACGTCATGGTTCGTTGTTTCTGCGAGAGGTCCTTGACCTTGTCCTTCGTGGCGTAATAAGCTCTTTGCGTCGTGGTGATTCCATTTGGGCCGCTTTGTGGGCCGTAGGCCCATCTGTAGAGGGGTTATCTGGTCGTCGTGTGGCGTCGTGGCTCCATGGCTCGGTCCATCGTTCGTCGGGCCGCCCCTCCGTGCGGGATGATAGCGGGCTAGGTTTTTGGGCCTTGGCGGCCCGGCCATTCTCACGGTTTGGGAATGTCCTGCCCAATATTTAGGTCCCCGGCGGTGGCCCCGAGCCCCGCCGGGCGGGGCTCGCCGGGGTTCCGCCGTTCCGTCGCCTTGTTGTTTCGGGGTGGTTTGTCTACAATGGGTGTGCGGCGCGAAGTTGGAATGTAGTTTCCAGGCCTCGAATGGAATGGGCGGATTCCTTCGAGGTCTTTTATATCTCGCCTGCTGTTGCAAGACTGAAACAACTCTTAAATTCGCGCTTATTTGTGTGGAGTCTGTTCATTTTTGCGTGGGCAGCCCGAGGCCCCCGCTTATGTGCAAGGTCGGCCCAGGCCGCCTCGACTTTGATCATACGCTCCTCGTGGCCCTCCCGAAGGGGAGGGAGGAGGGAGACACGCCTGCAATGCCCCATGGCCGAATGTGTCGTGCTCAGGTGAGCGTTGTAAGCGGTCTGTTTAAGCGGGGTGCCCGTGCCCTTGCCGGAGCAAGTGGTCGGCTATGTGATCCAGGATTCACCCCATGAGAACACTCGCGGGCCGCTTAAGCGATCCCTCGGGTTTGTTGGGACTAACCCCCGAGGGCCTGCGGGGCCCCCCCCGGATGGGACATCTCTATAAGCGGCACCCGGCCTTAAACACGCTCAGAAATCCAGAGCCCTGGGGGCCGGGTATAGCCGGGTTGTGCATTTCCTCCGCCCCTCGCTCGGGTTATCCCCCGAGGCACATCAGAAACCCTCGTGGCCCACCGCAACCTCCTACGGAACATAGGGGTGTGTCGGCGGTAGGCTCGTTTGGTTTCCGGCCGGGCGGGAACCGCCAACGATCGACTTTTTGCCCCTCGTGGTCGGGCGCTCTTTGGATATGGGTGGCCTGACCGTTTTACTTCCTCGACCGGAAGACCTTGAGGCGGCGCTTCAGTCGCCGCCGAGGTGGCGGCCCCAAGGACCGATGACGCGGGCCTTACGTCTTCTTGTCGAGGGGGAGATCGTCGGGCTCCGTCAAGAGTGCATTAATGCGCGGCGGTTCCCACCGGCTGGCTTTGGGTTGGATGAGCGGTTTCCGTTCCATCGGTACCGCCCATTCCAGGTCGGTTTGATTTGCCTGTGGCGGCGGTTGCCTTCCCCTCCCTATAAATATGGGGGTCGCCGCGGCGCGATAGTTGCTCACTTTGCTCTTTGCCATCGCCTTCTTACCTTCTTTGCCGCGGCAATCGGGGAGATAGAGATAGTGTGGGAGAGATTAAGGGAGAGATTCACTTGCCTTGCGCCGTGTGATCGGGGGTTGCTAGCGGTAGCCACCCTTCGCCCCCCTTTCATCCATGGCGCAGTCGGGCGTAGCGGTGATTTCGCCGCGAGGGAGGTGCTCGATCGCTGAGCCGCGGCCGAGGACGACGGCGACGGAGGAGAAGCCCGGCGCCTCGCTGATGAAGGGCTTTCCGTCCCGCACCCGATGAAGCGCGGCCGGTGGATTGCTCGGTTGACCGAGGGAGGAGCCTAACCCTCCCGATGGCTACGTGGTGAGCTTGATGGATCTTCACCGCTGCTTCGGTATGCCCGCCAGCGGTTCATTCGGGCGATCCTCCACTACTATAAAATCGAAGCTTCATCATTCGCCCCCGAACTCGATCTCCTGTGCCGCCATCTTCGTCACCCTTTGTGAGGGATTCCCCGGGGATCGAGCCGCATTGGGACCTGGTTGTGGTTCTTCAAGGGGGACCTTACCACCGCCGTCGGCGCGCAGGGCCAACCACGGAGGGCGCCGCGTTGAGGCCGTGCGCTCCAAGTCCGCCGGAGCGCATCGTCGAATCGAAATATGATGGGTACATCGTCTCCAAGCTCACCTCCTCCAACAAGGGGTGGCAAGATCGTGGTTCTACCTCCGCAACGACGAGAACGCTTCCCGGTACACCGGGCGTGTCCCGAAGCACGCCGCGAGTGGAACCGGGTCCCCCTGGGAGGATCATCATCGGTTGGAGGGCCTAAGGCGGCGGTCCTGCGGCTCGAGGGAAGGGCGTGAATGCTCAGCTGCCGCGTGGTCGCCGCTTCCATCGGCCGTCGGGTGTTGCCGCTTGATGGCTCGCCCTTTGCTCATGTGCAAAGATGACCCCGAGGCCGCCGGGTCTTGGTGCGTGCGGATGTCGGGCCTTCGCTTTCCACCGATGGCCTCGCCAAGAGGGTGAGGGATGCGTTGGGGTCCAACACTCACACATATCCCCGAGATCCCCATGCGCGCCCCAGGGTATATCTCCCCGTAAGTGCTTCTTGGCCGGTGTCCTTGCATCGCCGGCGTTGTCGCCATGGCGGAGTTCTCACTCTTTCTTCCCCGCAGGGGCGCTCGAACTTCGCGCTCCCCTCCTCGTCTTGGCATTGGCATTGATGCCGACGCCGGGCGGCGAACCGTACTTCGAACGAAGCTGCGTGGGCGCGTTGAAGAAGGAGGAGAAGAAGAAGAGAAACGTGGCTCGCGAGGCGTCCGGGCCGAGCACGGCCAGAGGCGGGGCGGAGTCACCCCACACCTCGACCCGCAGAAGAGGACGAGATCCAGGAGGACCAAGCTGTGAACTCGTCGGATAGCTACATGGCGGCTCGGATGGACCGAGCCATATGGGGCTCCCGACCCGGTCGGGCTTCGTTCTGACCAGCCTCGAGCCTGGCGTCGGGGACCGACACTGCGTGCGCCCGAGGGCTCTTCTCCGCCCAGTCCTCGGGACCATTGGCGTGGTCATGTAGGCACCTCGGCGTCACGGGGTGAGGCCCGGCGGGGGAGTCGACGCCCTGCCGCGGGTACCGGCCGCCGCGGGCGGTTCGGGGGCGAGCCGGCGAACCCAGGCCCCGATCCGCCGGAGTGGCGTGCGAACGTCGTGGGAGGCGGGGCGGCGTCGAGTGCGACGCCGAGGTCGCAGCCATCCGGGCCTTCGTCGGTAGCCAGGGGCGTCCCCCTAAGCCGTGAGTTTCCTTTTCGCCTTTGCAATCTTGATTTTCTTCGGCATATGGTTGCCTTGTTTTGACGTGCTGACTTTAGGAAACGGGGCCGCTTCTGCTTCGCACCCAAGAAGGCCCTAAAGGCTAGTGCACAAATCCTTCGCCGCGAGCCGGGGTCACCCCGGGATGCCTCGCGGCTGCGTCCAGTCCTCTGTGGTGCCGGCCGAGCCCCCAGAAAAGTGGGGTGGGTCCCAAACCCGGCCGCCGAGGCCGCCCGTGGCCAGCCCATGGTGGCGATGGTGGGTTGGTCGCTTGCCCAGTAGATGGTGATCAACACGGAGGAGCCTCGGTCGCGCCACAGACATTAGCTCTGCCACGAGCAAGTGGCGCCCGAAGGAGGTCGTGCGCCCGCCCACCCCCGAGGAGGCGGTCCCCTTGTTCGGGAGTTCCGCAAGAGGAGCTCTTCGACGCGCGGAGACGCAAGTGTCCGCCCCCGCTCGGCGCTCGCCGACCCCGGGCGCCTGGCCGTGACAACCCCGACCTTCCCGCGCTCACGTGTCCGGGTTCGAGCGGCCCTTGGCGGCCGCCGCCTTCCCGGCCATGACGAGGGCGGTGCCTCGTGGTCGCTCAAGGGCCCCGACTTCTACCGTCCGGTTCCCGAGTCGCGGAGTTCTTGGGTGGGGAGATGTTTCCCCTCCGAGCCGACCTCCACTCAGGGCGGTCGCCTCGACCCGGGGCGAAAATGCCCGAGGGTCTCGCCGCCGTTGTGCGATGATCGTCCCCCAAGGTCTTGGAGTGAGGACCCATGAGCAGATCCGCCGGGCCGAGGGCCTAAGGGGATCGGGAGACCATAACCGCCGTCTCGCGAAGTCGACGCGGTAAGTATCTTGATGGCCATCCCTCACGCATGTCCTTTTTATTAGCCTTGATGAGTAGTATTGTCATTGCATCTGGCCGCCGCGCCCGAGAAGTCCGAGCCCTTCGCCGAACGCCCCTGAACCGGAATACCCTTGGTCAAACTCGGGTGAAGTTGATCGAGGCCCGTGAGCGAGACCTCCCGGCTTGCTGCCCTCCGAGGAAAGGGAGTCCCACCGGGCGGACTCCCCGGAGGCCGAGCCGTGATCAAGGCCGTGTCCGAAATCCAGCAAGAAGATGGTAATGACATGGCTCGAGATGAGCCACGATTTTGAGGAGGTTTCGACCCAGTCCCTTCGTGTTCGGGCGAGGCCCATGACGAGCGGGACCGGTCCCGGAGGAGGCGGCGACGGCAGCGGAGATGTGCGACGCCTTGAACACTGGCATCGGGCGAAGTTGGTGTCCGAGGGCGAGACCCTCGGGAAGGAGAAAGAGCGGGCTTCGTGGGTCGATCGCGAGCACAACGCCATGCCGGGTCGGGCGGCCGGGCGCTTGTGGTACGCCCTTATCCTCGGTAGCTTTTCCGCTCTCTGATTACTTCCGTTTGCCGACGCCATCTTTTGCCGGGCGTTGCGCGAGGCGGAGAAGGTCCGGACCGAGGCCGTGAGAACGCCGCCACGCTGCCCTGGGGTGGAGCAAGAGCGTAAGTCATACTGAGCCGAGGAGGATGCTCGGCCGGATTCGCCGCCGCTTGGGGGGACAACCTAGAGGTTGGTCCCACGGCCGCCGCCGCCTCGCTGGCCCGCCGTGGGCGGCTATCTTCGGTCCGAGCCCGGAGCGCCTTCCGAACGGGCATTCGCACATGCCTCGGTGGTCCGCTCCCGCTTCCCCGGATGGAGCCAAGACGCCGGACGTGTCGCGAAGGGCTTCTTCCCCGGCTCGGCGACGAGGAGGAGGTTGATCCCGCCGCCGAGGATGTGCCGTCGATGCCGCCAAGACCCAAAGTCTATATAACTTTGTGGATGGCGCCGCGATTCTCGCTGTCCTCGCGTTTTGAGGACGAGAGGTGTGTCCCCGTACTCCCCCATAGAGTCCACCTGCGAGGCGGACACGGAGATGGTGGACGCCATGTCCGAGGATGCGCCGAGGTCCGACGCCACCCTCGAAGGCTTGACCCGCGAGGGCGTTGCTGCGTCTTGGCCTCCTCGTCGGGCGGCGTGAGGCACAAAGTAGATGAGGCCTCCCTTGCCCCCTCGATCCTTCCTTGCATGAAAAAGATTGGAGCTTGTGAGATGGATGTGTATAAACAATGGCGCGCCCGAGGTCTATGGCCTTGGCGGGTGCACTCAAGTTTTAAGTTATGTTCCCGATCTCTCTCGTTTATTGTGTAGGGTCGCTTGCTTTCTCCTTTCAGCGATAGATAGTAACCGGACGGGCCATCAGGCGCCCCATACGGGTGCCACTAGGGCTTATCCGTTTGCCTCTCGTTATCTTGCTTTGGATTTGTGCGTGCGCGACCATAACTTAAAACGATTAATTCGGTATGCGGCGAGAAAACTTTTTTCCCCGAAAAGTTTTGAAAAAGAGGGGTCCCCCGAGGGGTCCCCCCATGTAGCCCCCGAGGGAGTTTTTAGTCTTGTCTTTGGGCGAGGCTAAGACTCCCTTGAGGTTTGCACAAGAAGCACTTTTTCGTAAAAGATGTAGATCTTTTTATTGAAAAAAAAACACCGATGTTTGACTTCTAGTGCGAATTTAAGGGTAGAAGCGACGTAGTCGTTTATGTTCCAGCGTTGGAGTAGACTTAGCCCTTCTCGCTTCTTCAACTTGTAGGTCCCGGGCCTTAATATTTCGGGCGATGAAATAAGGCCCTTCCTGTGGTGGCGTGAGTTTGTGACGCCCTTTGTTGTCCGCCTTCACCGGAGCACACGGGTCGTTGACTTGAACTCCCGAGGCTTCGGCGCTACGCGTGATACTTGTGCGAGCTTGTTGGTATCTCGGCGAGTGCGCGAGCGCAACGCCTCGGGCTTCATCAACTTGGTCAATGGAGTCTTGCCTCGCTGGGGTTGCCTTGCTCGTAGGCTCGCGTTCTCGGGACCCATATTCATGTCCGTGGGCAAGATTGCCTCGACCCCATAGACTAGAAAGAAAGGGTTTTAACCCCGCGGGCTCGGCTTTTCGCTGTTCGAAGGCTCCATAGAACCGACGGCGGCTCTTGGTACCATCTTTTCCCGTATTGGTTCAGGTGATTGAAGATCCTCGGCTTGAGCCCTTGCGGATCATGCCGTTGGCACGCCCACTTGACCGCTGGTCTTCGGGTGAGCTACGGCCGAGGTATCCACCTTTCGGATGCCATAGTCATCGCAAAAGTCGAGGAACTTCTTCCCCACAGTTGGTTCCGTTATGCGTGATGATGGAGTTCGGGACTCCAAACGGAAATGATATTCGTAAAGAATTTCACCGCTTCCCGCGCAGTGAGGGTTCACCCGCGGCGGGGGCCGATCCATTTGGAGAACTTGTCAATGGCGACTAGGGCGTGAGTGTGTCCTCGGCGCCCTTTCGGGGCCCAATCATGTCGAGTCCCCACACCGCAAATGGCCACGTAAGAGGTATGGTTTTGCGATTAACTTGAGCCGAGGTGCGTCTGCTTGGCGTAGAAATTGGCATTCCTTGCGGTGTACGCCGCCGACTTGGTTCGTCTCGCACCGCCGGGAGCCGATGGAAGCCTTGCTGAAGACTGCACCGCTAGAGTCTCGGGCGGCGTGGCGCATTCAGCCGCTGTGGGTGTTAACGAGCAATTTTGGCCTTCAGGAGGGTATGCATCGCATGTATACTCCCGAGGCCCTGTCTTCCTGAGTTCCCCTTCTCTCAATCGGTGTGAAGGACTTCGCCCTTCAATCGGGCGAGCCTGGTCTTGTCCTCGGGTAGCTCTCCTCGGGGTGAGACTCCATCGACCGTTTTCTCCATTCGAGGGGGCCGGGTCGACCGCCATAGCTTCGGTGTGGCTTGTTGCCGCCGCCCTCGTGAGCCCCCTTCGAGGGTATCACTCCGAGGGGGTGTACTTGACCGAGGGTTTATTGAGGTCGGGTGAGGACGCTCGGGAACGGCACCTCGGGTTGCCGCGACCTTGCCAATTCATCTCAAGGGGCCTCGTTGGGAAGGTCTCGGCGTATGCTTGTGCTCAAGCCCATGGAACTTTTCCTCCAATTTGCGCACTTCCACAATACGCCTCCATCTTCGTCGCGGGCACGCCGAGGCCTTCATGACTTGGTCGATGACCAACCGCGAATCCCGGTTTCCAACCGTCGGATTCGAGGTCCGCCGTGATCCCGGGAGACCGCTGACCAGGCGCCTCGTTCCCGCGACATTGTTGGAGGCGAGGAAAATGCAGCCGGGATGGCATACTCGTGAACCCCGAGGGGTGAGATGAAGAGCAAACCAGCCCAGGCGCCGCCTTCATCATGGATCCATCGAAATACATGGTCCAAAGACTCGGCCTAGATGGGTGCGGGGGTAGCGTGCATCGTCCATTCGCCACAAAGTCGGCTAGGACACGATTTGATCGCCTTGCGGGGCGTGAATGATATAGTTTCGCCCATGAGCTCCACCGCCCACTTTCGCCACTCTTCCCGTGGGCCTCTCGGTTTTGGAGGATCTCCCGAGGGGGAACGAGGATACCACGGCAACCGGGTGCCGAGGAAGTAGTGGCGGCTTCCGCCGTGTCGATGCGATGGCGTGCGGCTTACGCATCTGCGAATACCTCGTCTTGGTGTCGGAAAGCACTTCACCATGAAGTAAACGAGGCGTTGTGCGGCAACGTGTGCCCTCTTCCCGACGCTCTCTCCACGCCCACCGCGCCGACCACCCGGGTAGTGGCGGTGGCGTATAAGAGCGGGGGGTTTCTCCCGGATTTGGCGGTACCAGACCGGTGGGTTTTATGTCGGAGCTTCTTGAGGTTCTTGAGGGCCTCTTCGCCTCGGGGGGTCGAACTCGCGCCGGACTTGCGAAGGAGCCGGTAGAGGGGCGAAGAGCCCTTCTCCCCGGCGTGAGATGAACCTTAATGAAGCCAAAGCGGCCCCATGACCTTCATCCCTTGAGATCTTGGATGCGGACCCATCTGGTGATCGCGTCAGCCTTGGTTGGGTTTGCTCTGATGCCTCGCGTTGAGAGACGATAAAACCGGCGGCATCCTGAGGGGGGACCCGAATACGCATTTTCGGGGTTGAGCTTGACTCCCCTTCTTGTTTAGGCACTTTCGAGGGTTTCCCGGTATCACCCACGCAGGTACGACGTTTTCTTGGATTTGACCACTATGTCGCCGGCGTGGGCCTCCACGATCCTTCCAATGAGTTCCCGAAGATGATTTGCATGCACCGTATGTTGCCCCGTGTTCCTCGGCCAAGGGCATGGTGAGGTAGCAATACATCCCGGGGGTGTTATGAACAGTCGCCGACTCGGACTATTTCATTTTGATCCGGTGATAACCGGAATACGCCACAAGAAAGGACAACGTTTCACATCCCGCAGCTGGAGTTCGACAATTTGGTCGATTCGAGGCAAAGGAAAGGGAACTTTCGGACATGCTTTGTTGAGACTAGTGTAGTCCACACACATCCGCCATTTCCCATTCTTTTTCTCTACTAATACAGGATTAGCTAACCACTTGGGGTGGAATACTTCTTTTATGAATCCGCCTCCCGCAGGCTTGTGGATCTCCCCGCCGATGATCTTCCGGCCGCGGCGTCATCAAAAGCGGCGCAGGCGGGCCGCATGACGGCTTTGAGCCCTACCGGATGTCTAGGGAGTGCTTCCGGCGACATCCTCGGTATGCCGCATGTCAGGGGTCCCCACGCAAACGTCTTGGCATTCGCGCGGAGGAAGTCGACGAGCACGGCTTCCTATTTCGGATCCAGTCCCGGGCGATGGTCGGCAGCTTCTCCTTCGGTTCTTGGGATCGAGTGGGATCTTCTTGGTGCCCGGGAGGGCTCGGAAGCTTCCAGCGGGCGCGCTTGGCCTCATGCTCGATCGTGATTTCGTCAAAGCTTCTCTTCGCGCCGGGCAATGAGTGCCTCGGCAATGGCGAGTGCTTGGCATACTCCGCGCTCCACGTCGCACTCAGTATGCATGATGGTGCGAGGGGCGGTCGTGATGACACCCTTCGGCCCTGGCATCTTGAGCTTGAGGTATGCGTGTAGTTCGGAACAGCCATGAACTTGGCGTAGCGAGGACGCCCCCGGAGTGCGTGGTAAGTACAAGGACCCCAAGGATCTCGAATGTGGGAGTCTCTTGCCCGAAGTTCGAGGGGTCACCGAAGCAAACGGTAAGTCGATGCGCGGAGGGGCTTTAGCCGCTGCCGGGACGACGCCATTGAATGCCGGCCCTCCCGGGCGGATCTTGGACTTATCCGCCCCGGGAGGTCAAGGGTCTCTTCGTAGATGAGGTTGAGGTCGCTCCCTCCGTCCATGAGGACTTTGGTGAGCCGAGTGTTGGCGATGATGGGATCCACCACCGGTGGATAAGCCCCCGGTTCGGGATGTCTTTGGGGGTGATCCGGCGGTCGAAGGTGATGGCCTGGTCCGACCACTTGCGCAGCCGGGGTTGCGGCTCCGTGGCATAGATCTCCGACGGCTCCTTCTTGCGCCGCCGCACGGACGATTCTTGCCGGTGCCGCCGGCATCATGAAGCGGTTATTCACCTTCGGGAACTCCTCGTTGCCCCTTGGCGCCACCCTCGGGGAGCCTCTTCCTCTTCACCCTCGGGGATGGCCTTGAGCTTGGCGAAATGTTGGGGCGTACCCTCTTGCACTCCAGGGGGCGCTTGGCCAAGGTAGCTATGGTTCCGTATGGCTTCTTGAGCATGTCATCGGTTGGTTTCTTGTGGCGGGGGGGCGGGGCCCCTTTTTGATCGGCAGCCCACCATGTCTTCATCGTCGCAGGCGGCGTGGCCCTTGCCCCTGCGGCTCTTATCTTTCTTCTTTTCTTCTTGCTCTCAGGGGTTGCGATCCTCGGGCTCCTCTTCCTGCGCTTTCCCTTGCGAGCCCCGATTGAACAGGCCCCACAACCTCCCTCACCGTCGGCGAACTTGGTGGCGATGTCCATCGGCTCGTTTGCCTCGGTGGGGAGTCCGGGCGCCCTAGCTTCTTCCGCGAGGTCTCGGCAAGTGTGGTGCCCGACCAAAAGGCCCGATGGCGTCCGATCCGTCACATTAGGGAGCTCGGTCCGCTTGAGAAAGCGCCGGATGTAGTCGCGCGAGGGATTCGGCCGGATTTTTGTCGGCGATTTGGAGATCCCACGAGTTACCCTGGCGTGAGGTGCGTGCCCCTCGAAGTTACCGCTGAAGGTTCTCACCAAGTCCTTGATTTGATATGAGGTTGGGTGGAAGGTGTTCGACCCAAGCTCGCGGACTCTGAGAGGTACGAGGGGCAAATTTCTGATTATCACTTTGTCATCGTGTGCCTGACGAACCGCATGCCGGTAGATGATGAATCGCCCGACCATACCTCGGGACGAGTCTCTCCGTGTATTTCTCGAGATGGCTCGGGGGCCACGAAGCTATTGCGAGGTGGTGCCCTCGATGTCCCCGGTGAAGGCCCGAGGGCCGGGCGGATCCCGGGAGTACCCTCGGTCCTCTCGACTGCTGTGTGCCTCGCCCCGCTTGTCGTCCCGAGGCAAGCCACCTTAAAAGATGGCGAGCCCGGCTTGAATTCGATCTCGCCCCGAGGTCGAGGGCGCCTCGCGGCGGTGTCGGGGCCTTATGCGCTCCCCGGCCAAGGTGGATAACGTTGTCGCCCAGCGCCCCGGTGCCGCCTTCTGCCGGGCTCGGCTCGACCGGGTGGACCAGGCCTGCCGACGCGCGAGATTCCTCTCGCCGCCCCGGACGTCGTCACGGCCCGATCCGGGAAGCGGAACTCTCGCTGTTGCACCGCCGCCTTGGTCAAGGAGTTGACGGAGGCCTTCGTCGCGCCTACCCCAGGTAGTGGAGGCTCGGGCATTTCGTACCAGCATGGCGGCCGCCGCCGCGTTGAGGCCGGCTGGTGAACGGGGTCAGCATGCGGGGGATTGGAGGCACTCGGCCCGATCCGCATGTCCGCCGCCATTGAGCTTGAGGTGCCCCCTCGGGGCGTTGAGCTGAGCCTGTTGCGGATGCCAGCTCCGGTCGTCGGGTCGGGCGAGACTCGCCCTTTCGATCCGTTCTGCGAGACCGTGAGGCCGGGCGTTTGGTAGGCAAAGCCGGCCGCGCAACCGGATCGGGCCAGGGGCCCGAGGCGCCGCCGCTATTTGAGGCTCATCGTGAGGCGTGAGGTAGGGCGTCATCTTCGGCTGAGACGTCGGTGGGCGGCCGTCTTGCGGTGGGACCTCGACGTTGAAGCATTCCGCGTGGGGTCATAGTACTTTCTCCTTCATCGCCGGTGCACGGTCTTGTGAGAAGCGTCTGAGGAGGTTTAATTCTCCGACGGTAGAGCGAGTCCCTCCCCGGAGGACCCGAGGCCAGATTGAACCCGAGGGTAGCATGACGGGGTCGTCCACGCCCTCCGAGGATGCGCCTCGTGAATGTCCATGGGATAACGCTCCGGTGGGCGGCGGATTGAGTACGGTCTGTGCTCTCGGCGAAGGCTTCGGCGAGGTTTCAAGCCACGCGAGGATTCACCAGGGACTCTCCTCCGGGATGGCCGGAGGCGGGGCCTTCTCCCCGATTAGGGTTTCCGGGGTGCCCTACCACGAGAGGTGGCGGGTAAGGTATTTCCGGGGCCTGGGTTCCCGAGCCTCTTCGCGGTCGGCCGGCGCCGGGGGGACGTCGACGGATTCGAGAGTCCGCTGCTTGACGACGGCCTTGCACGCTTGATGGAGTCCGCCTTTGCCCGCCTTGCGGCCGGCGGCGCGTGATGATGGCTTCGCCGCGGCGGCGATGCTGCCCTCCCTTCTCCGGGCGTGGGGGCGAGAAGGATCATCTCGTGAGTTGTGGCCGAGCGCCACAAATGCCAGGGCGTTCAAGAATAAGGTGTTCGCGCGGAGCTCGGTGCTCGGCGACGGGGTGGAAGCGGCGGCGGAAACGCCATGAGGGTCGATGGAGATGCAGATTGCACACGGCGCCCCTACCCGCGCGCCAAATCGCCGGCGTTTCGAGGAACGGTGGGTGCCTCGGTGCCGGCAATAAAGAATTTATAAGCCGTGGTGCCTCCTCCCTCGATGGCGTGGCGCCAAGATGGACACGGGGCAGCTGTTTATCTGGTTCGGTGCCAACGGGGCTACGTCCGGCGGGGTGTGTCCCCGCTACCGTGTTACCTCGGCTCAAAGGTGAGCCTCGGCTAGGGGTTACAGGGGCGGCGCGAGGGAGACGGGTCTCAAGCCCCCACGATCGTGGTTATGGTGGTAGCGGTGTGCGGTTTCTCTCCAGGTGAACCGGAGTTGAGCGGGCTTGAATCAATCCCTCTAATGAGGCATTACTTCCCCCTTTTATAGGAGAAGGAGAGATAATGTTTACACCGGTGGACACCTAGGTGGCTAATTCCCCCGTACACCGTTCCAGCATGTGCGCCCGCCCGAGGGGTCGGGCCGGATTGGATGTAAACTGACGAGAGATACGCGTCCGATCCGATGGTGGACGTCTTGCCCTCCGGGCGTGCGACCGAGGGTCCCGTGGAGCGCCCTCACAATCCGCATGGCGGGACCGGTCGAGAGGTCGGCGGCTATGCGTGTCGTGCCTTCAGTCACGGCCCATCGTGGCGTTTGACGGTGCTGGGAAATGCGGTGTCATCCTCGTTTCCACGTCTTGGGTGGCGTAACATGTCACCGGGGTTCGACTTTGTCCGTCCCATCAATCGGATTGGGAGACGATCCGATTCGATTTATCGGGCGTAATCGATGTAGCGGCGCCCTACGCCTGCGATCAAATGCGACCGCGTGAATCACGGTTTCCCTTCCTCCGGCCGGAACCTCCAAGCAGGGGCCGCGACCCTAAGACGGGCTGGAGTTGGGGCTGCCTCACCCGAGGATGGAGAGCTGGTCTCCCTCGGGCGGCGGAGTTTTTGCGCCCGGGGTGGTGAGCTAGGCCACCCGGACGGAAGCGGAGAGATTTCTCCGGGTGGTGAGCTAGGCGGCCTCGGACGAAACGAGGGATGTGTGCTGAGTCAGGAGCCATGGTTTTAGGCTTTCTTGTCGACGTGGACGTCATGGTTCGTTGTTTTTGAGAGGTCCTTGACCTTGTCCTTCCGTGGCGTAATAAGCTCTTTGCGTCGTGGTGATTCCATTTGGGCCGCTTTGTGGGCCGTCATAAACCATCTGTAGGCGATTCCGTCGTCGTGTGGCGCGTCGTGGCTCCATGGCCCGGTCCATCGTTCGTCGGGCCGTCCCTCCGTGCGGGATGATAGCGGGCTAGGTTTTCTTGGGCCTTGGCGGGCGCGATTTCTCACGGTTTGGAGAATGTCACCGGGGCCCAATATTTAGGTCCCCGCCGAGACGGTGTAGTGATTTTTCCTAAAAATCAAACCCTTTTCTTTTGGTTCATTTTGTGTAAGGTTTAAACTAAGCTGACAGAGAGGGACAAAAGCCTATGTTGCATAAGGCATCCACAACCCATGATCTCTTAGAGTTTACTAGATCTCATCATTAATAGTGAGTGGCTATAGTCTTCAAAAGCCTTGAGCGGCAAGGATGTTTTGTAGGTGTGATTCCTTTTCCTATTGCCTATTAAGTGCAATCATCATCATGCTGTGTTAACCATCAATGGAAGAAGATTACTTGAAGCGACTTCATTGTATTTTTTTATATTAGAAGTCATTTTGTCTCCGGCTATCCTTCACTTTGTACTTGCTATTGTTTTTTGATAAATATCACATACAAGACTAGACATGAACATTTTTACCCCTGAACAGTTTAATGGGCAGGGTTGGGACAACAAAATATAAACCCAAACAACTTTTGCATACTCAGCTTGATGTTTTTAAGTTAGGGATGGCCTACCTAGGTCAATGTCCAGCCCGACGTGGCCCATGTAGTGTTTGTGAGCAAGATTTTTTGGCCTAAAGAAGCCTATATTATTGTATTTTATTTTATTTTTAAAGACCCGGGCTGAGAAATTGATGAAGTCTACATGAGAAAATCATTTAAATTTTGTTTGGATGTAATCGATTCACATCGATCCCCATGTGTTGAGGTAGATTGATGTGAGCCTCAATTAAATTTCATCCTAGTCCACCTCAACATATTTGAATTGAGGTATCCGACAACATGAACAAAACCTTAGGTGTAATTCTTGTCAAAAAAAAAAAAAAAAAAAAAAAAAGAAACCTTAGGTGTAATTTAATGGAATAAAAATAAATACACAGGTCTAGCCATTTGGTAAGCTGCTATATGGGTGCCGGTAGGATTAACCAAGTGCTTATATATATATGCAAAGAATTACGAGGTGTATGAGCATATCGGTGCTTAGTTGTTTGCCACCACTACTGGGCATAAACCGTCGATCCGGGCAACACGTGGGCCGACGCGCCTGGGGCGGCGCGCCAGCGACTCCCGGGCGGCGGTGGCCGGCGTCGAGGAGGGGAGGGCGGGGCGCGCCATGGCGGTGGTGGCGGGGAGGCGGCGACGCCGGTGGTGGCGGCGCAAGGGGAGAGAGGGAGGAGTTGGGATAAAATTTCTTTATTTGCTTGTTGCCCCAAAGATTACGGACCTTACTTTTATAGCCCCATTAGTGGGACTTGTATCGCAGCAATCTCTCTAAAGGTTTCCTTATAGATTGGAATACCTTTTACAAGCATATCCTATTTATTTTTTTTTTTTTCTAATAAGGGTCTTCCTTATAGATGGAATATCCCCTTGCACACCAAAAAACCTAAGATAATCCTAGTGAATTTCCTTCCTTTTATTTCTGAATTAATTGTCGGCGAGTCCGCGGAAGGGAGGCGAGGGCGGCGCGGCGCGCCGCTGGCGGCGGCATGGGCGCCCCTCGCAACGTGGCCCGCCCTTCTGGTCCCTATCTCCCCGGGTCATGACATCTCCCCTCGGAACACCGGGCGTCTCGCTCGCGATGAAAGTCCATTCGGTGACACTGGGTGGAGGTCCTGCTGCACCTGCATGATGAGCTCAACTTGCGGGATCAGCCTTGCCGCGGCACCGGTTCCCCGAGGATCATGTTCTCCCGGGTTCACAGGAGCAACTCAAGAGATAGTGAAGGTTCCCGATGTAGCCGTGGTAGATGTACCGGTGGATAAAGACATCCCTCATCGTGGACGCTGCTCGTCGACGGCAAATGGCAAGAGCTCCTTGAACTCCCGCCTCAAGATGCCGATGCACCATGTCGCGAGGCGGGCTCTCCAGAACAAGAAGCGCCGATGGGCGGAGCGGTGACGAAGAGTGGAAGAAGGCGCGGATGGTGATGTCGCGGTATTAGAGAGTAGCGCCCAAATTCAACATCGCATCGTACATGAAGGGAGCCCGACGCCGAACAAGGAGGGGGATAGCTGGTGTGTGCCCCTCTCGCATCAGAAGCGATGTGGACCGTTGTCGATGGTGAGAAGAGGCGATCCATGCCCGCCGAGGAAGACGACCGGCGAGGGGCCGACGGATGGCGCCGCGGGCCGATGCCGCCCAACAGATGGCGGGTCGGTGTCACGACGCCGGTTATTAGTAGGCGCCTGGGACGAGGAAGTTCGTCTGCGCGAGCTCCTCTTGGAGCGGGCCTCCCGAGCGGGTCCGGTAGTGGAGAAGAAGCCGGAAGGTAGAAGCGGCCATCAAGAGGAGGAGGCCGCCCTCAACCGTCCACGCCGGAAAGGCTGGCGTCGCCCGTGGTGACGTCGAGGGCGATCCGGCAGTGTGCTGGTCCTCCAAATAGCTTGACGCAGCAGCTCGTATGAAGACTCCAATCGACGTGTCGAGGTCCAAGGCGCTCGATGCCTTGAACGTTTCCCGGCACTGGAGGGAGGGTCCTGACGCCCGGAAAGATTCCTGACTGGTAGGTCGAGGTCGGGGCGCCCCACCTTGAGGAGGTGGTGCTGACGTGAACGTGCTTGGATGGCCGTCTCGGTAGTACTGGAGCTCGTTTGTGGCGAAGTCCCACGTCATGCGTCCTAGGCTTGCCAGCCAGCCAAGGATGATGTCGACGTCGTTGCCCACATGCATGGCGTAGACGTCGATGTCGAAGGTGCTGGCGTCGATGCGTAGTGGTACGTCGAAGGTGGCCGCCCGGCATGGCGAGGTGGCGCCGGTGCCACCGGTGATCAACACACGCACTGGCTGAGTCCGGAGGCCTGCCGTGGTCACCACACGGGGGTCGATGTAGTTGTGCGTTGGTCCCGAGTCGACGATGATGTTGACTCCCGTGCTTGAGATGATGCCGACAAGGTATAACGAGTGAGCACCACGCACGGGAGTCGGGTCCCCAAAAAAGGACCCCGAGGCTCGGCGCTCCACTTTGACATCGGCCAGGGGAACACCCTCTTGGTCGTCGGTGTAGTCATTGAAGATCGTGATGTCGAGGAGGTGGTTGCACTTGTGACCGCGCGTGAACGGCTCGTCACAGTTGAAGTAGAGCCCGCCTTACGCCGCTCCGTCATATCCTCGGTGTTAGCCGCTTAAACGGTCGAAGTCGATGTCCGCCGCCGCCGACGGGTGGGCGCCCGTGGTGCGCCAACTCGGGCAAGAGGCACAAAGCCTTGCCCCGTGGGCGTGGCCGGCTTGCCGTGGCTGTAGAGGATGGTGAGGCGTCGCCAGACGCCTCGGGCGAGACATGGCTGCCTCCATGTCCTTGGGGTCCTACGTGATCTCGACCGTCAAGAAAATGATGAAAGAAGATATGGACATGTGTCCTCCAAAAGAAAAAAAAAAAGAAGGAAGATATGGACATGTGTCCTCCAAAAGGAAAAAAAAGTCAAGAAAAAGAAAAAAAAGAATAAAAAGATAGCCCATACCTCCTTCAAATAAATTCCACCAAAAAGAGAGAGTCATGATACCTGGAGTACACACAAAAAAAAATGTTCCACACACTTTGCACATCTTGATCTAGGCCTATGACTAGTCTCTCCATATGGTCCGGTTTTTGACTAAGGCAACATGACATGATACAAGTATGTCGTTCTTTTTACCTACCCAAAACCCCACAAAAAGCCATATATAGTTGGTAGGGAAAAAGAAAGGCGAATCTAAGCCTTTGGTGAGGAACAAACCACATACAAATTGAGTGATCCGAGTGAATCATTTGAGGAGCAAGGCTATATTTATATCTTCAAAATCAAATGAAAACCCAAGTTCCTGCACTTATTTGAAGCAAGGGAATTTGAATCTATGTTGTTCCATAATTCAATTACCCAAGATTAAACGTGGTAGACACATCAAATAGTTCACAAGTGCAGGTGAAGCTTGGAATAACTTGTATGCAGCTTACATATCAAGGAGATGACCCATCTTAGTCCTTAGCCTTTACTCGAGGACGAGCAAAGGACTAAGTGTGGGGGAGTTGTTGACGGTCGTTAACTACATATTTTATACCGTCAACATTAATATAAAACCACCAAAACACAATAGTAAGAGGGCTTTGAGCTAACCATTTCCACAAGTTTTGGTACTTCACTTGTTTTGCAGGACAATGTTGGAAACATATACATTTTGGGCCAAAAGCAAAGGAAAACATATAAAGAATAACAAGGCCCTAAATGGACATAAGCAAAGCAAGGAGAAGAGAGAAGAAATGCCCATAAACATGAATATCAACATCTATACATAAGCCCAAGAAGTGGAAACCCAAATCCAACATGAAATGACATTGGGCCACATGACATGGGTTTAGTATTTTGGGCATAACTTCTTCATACGAACTCCGTTTTCAGTGCACCACCCGCCAAAACGAAGCTAACGACGAAACGGACAAGCTCACAAAATTTGAGCCCAAACGGCCCAGAACTGGGTGCGCCCGCACCCTGGTGGCTGCCAACCGGGCCCACTTTTCTCTGGCGGTACAATCAATGTCCGAAAAGTTGTATGGCAGTGTTGGTTGCCACGTTCACTGAACCTGGATGCCAGGAGGAGGTCAGTTTGGTGTATTGATGGTGGTAGATTTGCATTTAGCCCCCTCCTCTCATCCTATAAGTAGGTGGCCTCTCCCCCTCTCACAACGCACCATTCTACACACACACACAAATGAGAGCCATAATGTAATAGAAAGGGAGAACCTCCACTCTTGTTCTTCCTCTTCTTAGTTCTAATGGAGAGTGAGAGAGGGAAAGCTAGAAGGATACTTTGCTCCTTCTAGTCGGAGTTGTCGGAGTGCCCTCGGTGGTCCGCGGTTCCTAGGAGGTCGGAGTGCGGACTTGTCGGTACCGCTTAAAAAGTACCTCTACAACTTCCTTACACTTTGGTAAGAAAGTTCGTGTTCATCTTTCGGCTTATTGTTCTTCAAGTATATTATCTTAGCTGTTATAAACTTACGGGATCGATAGTTGTACCTTCGGGTCGTAATTCTTGGTGAAGGGACTCTTTGACCGGGGAACCTTGATCGACACCAAGAGTTGTGTACGGTAGTGCAAACGTGGTGTTTGGACTAACGTCCACCTATCTTTTCTTGAAGCACCCCACGGTCGTGAGGGTAGGCGGCGGGGTTTGTGACAGCCTTGTCCGTCCCTTGTAATCCCTCCATGTTCGGGTGTGATGTAGAGCTAATGGCCGGACTCAGCCCGGTTTTGGGCGAGGGCCGGTGCCCGAAGTAAGGAGATAACAGCCCTAGAAATCCCTGCCTGAAAACCTAAGCCCATAAAGATACCTCACTACCCATAGTTATCCTTAGGGCGGCTCGTTCGAGATTAGTGCGCAAAACGTTCCTCGTGGAAAATACGATACCCTGAATACTTCCGGGTGAAAGCTACAACGACAGTTCCGTACGCTTGCGGATTCTTCTGCATACGTTAAAGAACGTCAACAAGCTTTCTGGCGCCGTTGCCGGGGAACGGTTGACGTAATTCTCTCTGAGCCTAGAGCACCCGTGTGTTGTATCCAAAAAAAAAAAATTTAAAAATAGTTATTTATTTTTCTGTTTCAAAATGAAGCCAATACCAAATTCAAAATCTTGTTGCTTCTCCAAAGGGGGAGTTCACAGGGCCAAAAATCTTTTTCAAAATCAAAATTTTCATTCGGCCATGAACTCCACCCTAATTTTTTTTAAAAAAAGCTTTGGTTCGGGCACACTCCATCTCTGGTGACTATTTTGAAAACCTTTGTTACCACCTACGAGATTTCGAGGAATTATGTGCATGCCTAAGTATTCTTGGTATGACATGAGAAATTCACATGGGGAATTTGTTTCGCTCTCCCTCTTAGGGAAAGCAAAACAATAGTACACTATTGTCGTAGGAAGTTTGAATGGGGACTGCGAAGAACTCAAAGACAATTTTTGTCTAGCATTCTTCCCCATCAATGCCTACCAAGGACAACTCCCGAGGGCTAGACACGTGGCGACGCGCGCCCCTTGAGGGGCCGCCGGGGCGGGCGGTGGTGGCGTCGGCGGGGAGAGGGAGAGGGCGGAGCGGGGAGAGAGGGGAGGAGTTGGGATAAAATTTCTTTATTTGCTTGTTGCCCTGAAAGATTACAAACCCCTTACTTTTTATAGCCTGGCTAGCGGGACTTGTATCGCAAAGCAATTTCTCTAAAAGGTTTCCTTGTAGATTGGAATACCTTTTACAAGCATATCCTATTTATTTTTCTAATAAGGGTCTTCCTTATAGATGGAATATCCCCTTGCACAGCAAAAAACCTAAGATAATCCTAGTGAATTTCCTTCCTTTATTTCTGAATTAATTGCCGAAGAGTCCGCGGAAGGGAGGCGGGCGGGGCGGCGCCCTTGCTGCCGCCCCGCCTGGGGGCGCGCCCGCGGGCGCCCCTCGCCACGTGGGCCTGTCCTTCCGGGCCCTATCTCCTAGGTCATGACCACTACCGGATCCGTCGGCTAAGCGGTGTGCCTGGGGCACTTGGCTTAGGCTAAGCCGAGTGTAACACACGGCTTAGCGCACACGGCGACGTTTTCTCGGCATAGAAGACCTAAGCCGAGTGCCAAATATCGGGCACTCAGCTTAAGCCGAGTGTATTTTATTCTTAGCCGAGTGTCCAAGGTGCACACGGTGTACAAAAGTAGGTAACGTCGGGACGTTTTCACGGAGTCATTTGCCGAGTGTTAGAATTAGGCGCTCGGCAAAAAATTAAATCAGTTTTTTTCCTAAAACTCTCTGCCGAGTCGTGTCGGAAGGACCGAACTGAAGGAAGGAGAGCTCCACCACTCCCCATGCTGGCTTTTTGGCACAACGATAGCATCTGTCTGCAATTCCTTAGAACCCCTGCTGACCTTGACTCGTGCAAATTCCTACTACTTGGATGTACGCGTTATATATTGCAGTGCTTGTCATAGTCAGTTAGTCACCTGTGCACTGATCGATCCATGGTACTTGTGCTCATCTGCCCCCGCTAATACTTGTTCATATTCCTTTCCTTCCCTGTTGGGAGTAATAACATGAGTTATACTGAAACGAGTAACAAGAGGAAACAAACTTGACTTGGCACACCGAAAGCAACAGTGAGCAATTTCATTCACCATCGTATTATTATACAGAATAATTAACCTCTCACACACCTCACACGCATTTATATCCGTCAACACGATGAAATAGATGCACATGAACAAATGAGGACCCAATAAAATCACGCACATATCTACGTAGTATCGCACGCATCTTGTTTAAAGTAAGGCATATAAGCGTCAGTCAGATTTAATTTGGTGGAGATCGAGTAAGTTTGATCATCCATGGACCATGGTATATTAGAACATGGCGGCGTGGTCCTTGAGCTCGCCGCAGTCGGCGATGACGACAGGCCTCACCGTCCTGCCGCTCATGGACCCGGCCTTCTCGATGGCGCGCACAGCGTCCATGCCTTGCTCGACGCGGCCGAACGCGACGTGGCGGCCGTCCAGCCACGGCGCGTCGGCGAAGGTGATGAAGAACTGGGACCCGTTGGTGTTGGGCCCGGCGTTGGCCATGGACACCATACCGGGGCCGGAGTGCCGGACGGCGCCGAGCGCCTCGTCGGCGAAGTACCGGCTGGTGCCATCGGGGAGCGCGGCCTCGCCGCCCGTGCCGTTGCCCGCCGTGATGTCGCCGCCCTGGCACATGAACCCGGGCACCACACGGTGGAACGGCGCGCCCTTGTAGTGCAGGCGCTTGCCTGACCACCGGCCCGCGCCGCGCTCGCCGGTGCACAGCAGCCGGAAGTTCTCCGCCGTCTTGGGCACCTTGTCGGCGAACAGCTCGATGACGATGCGGCCAACCTTCTCGCCGCCGATGTTGAGGTCCAGGAACACCCTGGGGTTCTGGATGTTCTTGGGCCGCGCCATCAATTCAATCTATCGAGTGTACTGCTGCACGTATGCACAAGCAGCAAACTATAGCTACAAGAAGAGGCTCACTTGTGCTCAACTTGATTTGCTTGAGCCTTGTTGCAGGAGATGAGCCGACGATGCCTATATATAGGGGAGCAAATTGGATTTTGGACTTGGAGAGACCAACGGCTTTTATTTATCATACAAAAAACAGAAGATGCTTACAGACAACTGGATGTCACTGGCTGGCATATTTGCGTGTGGTCGGTCTACTCTTTCCTAACTTTGATCCCTAGCGTATGCTGCTCCGTTCTTTCTTATTCCATGCATGTTACTGACCTTTCGTGGTTAGTTTCTCCAGCCATATATTGTTACAAGCATCTCCAAGAGATTAGCCAAACAAAAACTAGTCAAATTTGACAAGAAAATACTAGGGCGCTCAAACACACTCTCTTTAGAACCATGAAGTAGGATGGCTAGTGACTAGTAAGGTAAGCTTTCCAAAAGTAGAGAGCGAATGTGTGGTGTAAAAAAGAGCTACTAAATTTGGAGTTATTTATAGATTTTATTGAACATTTCCTTTAATAATTAATATCTAAATTTACCTTTAGAAACAATTTGGCTAATTTTTTAGAGAAGCTCAACTCCATAATATGAACTTCTTTTAAGTCCATTTGGTATGGCAAAAAAAAAGGAAATTTGTGATGTGTGTGCGCGCATGTGCGTGTGTGATTAACTTGTCTCTTTACTAAGTATATAGGTGTAAGCTCCACATATGGATTTGTGTTTAGGTGAAGCTTCTGATCATTTTGTGCTTCCTTTGGAATCGGGTGTCTTCAATTAAGGTGGTTTGATAAATTCAAATTTCAACCTAAATCCTTGCATGAAAAGAAAAACAACCTGAAATGTAAATTTGGAACCCAATCTCAAATGGAAAATATCAACTACAAAGTCTTAGATCTTACGGATCTATTAATTTATCGTGAGCTACTTTTAGGGGCAGTTATTTCAAGTGCCTCAAGAAATTACCCATTTTTTAGTTGTTGGCATAAGAAATATTCTTAAGAGAATCTCCAAGAGTCATTCCTAAACTCTTACTGTAAATCATTATTTGAAGAGCCATTGCAATAAAAATCGTTCTAGATCTTTTCAACCTCCAATGACATTTTGTATCTCTCCTATACTCACTGTAGACTGTAGAGACCAATTTGGCCCTCCATCTTTGGCTAGTGAGAATTCTGTAAAAACCAATGATATTTTTTTGATATCCAATTAAAAAAGTTGAAGGATATCTTTTTACCAAAATTTTTATTTCTATCAATATGGATATAAAGAGGCTAAAACTATTTCCAAGATGGGTTGTTCTATGTCAATCTCCCTTGAAAGTAGGTGACACATCCCAAGTCCATTGGGCCGTAGGTGGCGCCAGGACGGTCGTTGACGCCCTAGCGCGGAGTGTCGTTGCGGGGAAGAAGGGCAGCACCGGGCGTGGCATGGCGGCGCGGGGTAGCAGCGGTGTCGGCGGCGGCGGGCGCGCGTGTGAGCTGTGGAGACAGGAGCTTAGGGTTTGTCATGAACCGAAAAGGCATTGCCGAAAAAGGGACCAACAAGGGGGCACGCAGCGCCGCCCGGGGCCCAAGGCCCGAGCATCTTGCGCTGCTGAGGGCTGGACGCGCCGCCGCCCCGCAGATGAGCACGCCATCGTCATCGGCTTCTTCATTAAGTACAGAATATTTAGGGAATAAAAGATAGGAATAAAATAGGAAAGGAATAAGATTGCTTGTAAAAGAGGTATTCCAATTTATAAGGAAACCTCTAGGCCTTTCT
The DNA here is from genome assembly GCA_015847255.1 of Hyparrhenia diplandra. Lineage (NCBI taxonomy): Eukaryota > Viridiplantae > Streptophyta > Magnoliopsida > Poales > Poaceae > Hyparrhenia > Hyparrhenia diplandra. The sequence continues at coordinate 43,892 of JADLZK010010831.1, read as the reverse complement.
TAGCGAGCAAGTCTCCCTCGGACTATAAATACAAGGGATATGTAATCGTTTGCAATCAAGAAGAAAAAATAAAGGGGTAACACCCAAAAACCCTAGGCTCTCTCTCTCTCCCTCTCTCTTCCCCGGCGCCCTCCCCTCCCCCCTCCCCGCCGCCGCCCCCCCCCTGCGCCTGCGCAACACCGCCACAACGCCGCCCGGGCAGCCACCCCCGCCGCCTCCCGCCCTGGCCCCACACGCCGCCCCTCCTTGCGCGACCAACGCCGCCCAGGCCCGCGCCTACAGCTGCCCACGCCGCCCACCGCCCATGCCACCATCCCACGCAGCCGCGCCGCCAACACCACGGCCCTTCCCTCTTCTTCCTCCTCTCTCTACGGCTCCCAACAGCCCTAACCACCGTCTACAACACCATCGCCACCATCAAGTTCGCCGCCGACGTGTCTCGGATCGCGGAATCCTTGCGGTTTGTGACAGGGTTAAACCCTATTTTATTTATTTCTTTCTTAATCTGAAAAAGGATACATCTCCCTTTATATTTATAGGGAGGACTCAACTTGACTCACAAGTAATCCGAAATATTCCTAATTTGACTAAACTTAAACCCTAAGTAATGACGATAACGAGGACGGCGGTGGCGGCGGCCATGCAGGGCTGCGCCCCTCCTTGCACACGCGTGCGCGCCCTCTTGGGCCTGTTGGGCCAGGTGGCGGCGGGGTGTGACATCTCCCCCCCTTTTCCCGAGCGGTGCGTCCTCACCCTACAACTTTGATCGTTCGTCGATGTCGCTCGGGGAAGGAGGTATTGCTTGAGTCGTGGTGGTGGCCATGGTTGTCACCCGAGATAACCCCATGGTGTAGCTAGTGTTGGGGGCTTGCACATGGATGTAGCAATGGGCCGATGTTGGAGTCGGTGTTGATGGCCATGTCGATGTCGAGGAGAACGGCGACGTTTAGGTGCTTTGCTCCAGAAGTCGATGTGCCGCAGCTTGGTGGTAGACGTGCTCATCGCTTGAGGCGCCAAGGTGAACATGTTGGCGTGGGCGCCCAATGTCGTTGGCGTGATGTCGCCGGGCGCGCGACGCCGAGACAAAGACGCCACGCCACGCCGCGCGCGTTCTTGCTAGCGTGTCGCCGAGGTTGTTGTCGTTGTTGTCGCCGCCGGCATCGCCCGTAGGGTGTCGCCGCCGCCGCCGTTGAGGAGTAGTAGTTGTTCCCGAGGGAAGCGAGCTCGCCGTTGTGCTTCATGCCGGCGAGGTGGCCTAACAAGGTGGCGTTGTGCTGGACCAAGAGGCTGGAGCCGTACCTTATGTTGATGTAGTCGGAGATCGCAGCCTTGTCGGAGTCGTCCTCGGATCTGAGCGCGGAAGGCCTCCATGATCATCTCCCGGTAGGATGGGAGCGGGGTGGCGCCGTCTTCTGCGGCCATGGATCTGCATAGGCTGAGGATCTTGTGGTCTCTCGAATACCAATCTGTCACAACCCAAATCCATTGGGTCGTGGGTGGCGCGGGACGGTCGTTGGCGCCCTAGCGTGGAGTGTCGTTGCGGGGGAAGAAGGGCAGCACCGGGCGCGGCATGGCGGCGCACGGGCAGCGGCGCACGTGGCGGCGGCGGCGCTGGCGCGTGTGAGCTGGGGAGACAGGAGCTTAGGGTCAAACCCTATTTTATTTATTTATTTATTTCTTAATCTGAAAAGGATACATCTCCCTTATAGGGAGGACTCAAGTTGACTCGCAAGTAATCCGAAATATTTCTAATTTGACTAAACTTAAGCCCTAAGTAATGACGATAACGAGGACGGCGACAGCGGCCACGCAGGGGCTGCACCCCCTCCTTGCACGCGCTGCACACCCTCTCTTGAGCCTGTTGGGCCAGGCGCGGGGCCAGGGTGTGACAGTAGGTAGATTTTGTTGGTGGTTTTATGAACTCAAATTTTCAAGGAAACAATTTCTATATAAACCGCTAGTGAAAATGAAATTAAAGGGAGACTATGAATATTATTTGTGTAGTAGTGTAATTAAATGTTGATACTCATTCACTCCCTCACTTTTCTGAATTACTTCCTCTATACCCAAATCAATTTCTACTTCCGTTAAGTGTTATTTTTTTTTGAAAAAATAAATTTATAGGAAAACACCAATAGTTATGAGACCAAATAAGCATACTACGAAAATATATTTTATAGTGTAATTAATGATATCATATTGATGGCAGAAATATTTATGCTCTTTTTAATTCTATAGATTCCATCAAATTTAGAAGTTATAACTGAGTTATAGTTGTCTCTTATTACATGCGTGATAATTGAGGGGAACGTGTTTCTCACGCGGTTCTATGTGATTCGAGTTGCTCCCGAGACAATCACATCAAGTTGTCCTTGTTCTCGGTTGGGGCCGTCAATTAAATCAGGATATTCAAGTTCACACGTCTAGTTGTTATTAGCTTTATAGTTTATGACAGCATATGACAGTCATATATATACTATACTAGAAGATCTAGATTCTGATTCGACACCCCAACGTACCTATTAGCCTATGACAGTCGTATATATCCTAATATAGGAGTAGAGCATATATTGGAAGAAGATTACATTTTTACTGTGGGAATATATGTTGGACACTACATACATACATTAATTAATTGGGCCAATGTTCAGGACCTTTGTAGAACTAGACTCTTGACTCATCTTGAACCGACTAGCTATGTTCAATACTACTTCCTCTCTTCTAAATTGTTGGTCGTTTTGTTTTTTGACTCATTTTGCTTTTTCAGATGTATTTTTTTTTTTTTCTATGTATCTAGATATAATGTATAACTATGTGTATACCAAAAACAATGTATCTACAGAATCCAAAGCGAACTGTAATTCAGAACAGAGGGAGTCTATAATAAAATAGCCTGAGTGCGCACGCATTCATCATGATTAAGAATTTAAGATTAATATATGCAGTGCTCACGAGACGCGAAAACTACATGATCTCTGTGGGTTGGAGCTATAGATAGGCCTATAGCTACATCTTTTTGTACATTATACTCTGCGTACATAACAAGCGAGATGGATAAAATTTCAGGGATAAGAGCCATGAGATAGGGATCTTATTAGTTTAACCTACAACATATTTTGGTGACCTAGATATTCTCAGTTAATTAGTATACATTATATTCTGCGTACATAGGAGCCATGATAGATAGGGATCTTATAAGTACTCGGATCACTAATATGTTGCACTTCCTCACTTGATTAGATTTTTTAGTAAAAGTAATATATCTACAAATTTCAAAACAATTTATAATTTGAAATGAACGGGGTCCTAACATTTGCGTCTTCATGACATATCTACAAAAAATGTATATGTCATGAATGCATTTATCGGTTTTCAGGCCCTAACATTTGCGTCTTCATGAAAAAATATACGCATGGAATAAATGCAGCAGTTGTGAAGTCGTCTTTTCGTGGCTAGTTGCATTGACTTGTAACGAGTTGCCACTCGTAATAATAAGCATTAAACTTTTATCTATATGGTCGTGATGTCGAATATTTAATGAACTCATAAGTTCAGCTTGCCTAACAAAGTGGGCGCTGGGCCGCACTGATCGATAGAGTCGACCAGCAGATGCGATGTTTATTTAATATAATATATAAACGTAATAAGAAGGCCAACAAAACTTGTCTTCAGTTATTCGATCTGTAGCATGCTCAGTGCGAGTCAATAAATAACAATATAAAAACAATAATCTGCATCTCAAGATACTGCGAACCTTAAACTAGTGTTAGGCTGCTGAAACGGGCCGCACGCATTCTCTGCACCGTGCTGGGCACGCCGTCCTTTTGTTTGCCCTGCCGCTATCAAATCGACTTCGAAAACAACTTGCAACAACATATCGTCCGACAAGTCTCGACTTTCGTCAGCCTCGTATAGTTATTCCCGAATTTACATGAGGTAGGGTAGGGCGTACAACTAACAGTCACTTCACCGGAGGCCCGGCCTCACGTATGTCATCCTCCATTGCCGAAGGCTGAATGAAAAACTCAGAATTTGGCTCGGCTCGAGCTTGACTTCTTTTATAATGAGCCAGCTTGTTTTGTAATGAGTCGAAGCGGTCGAGCTGGCTTGTGAGCCATAACAAGCCAAGATAAATAACAAATATTGTATAGATCAATGGAATCAATCGGAGGATGATGGATCATAATCATTAACGATAGCGTACTTATATTTTCCATTGCAAAATTCATATGTATTTTGTTTATATATCCACATGTGATGTGTTTCTCGCTGATTTACGGTTTTAATCTTTGTGCATAGATTTTTTTTTTTTTGCTATGGCTCATAAGCCAAACGAGCCAGCTCGAGCTTGCTAACTAGTGGAGCCATAACGAGCCGAGTTGGCTCGATATCCAGCTCCCTTCGTCCCAAATTAACTATTGTTTTGGGTTTTCATGCTGCAAATTTAACTCGGTTTGTAAAACATACATGAAATACTTGTATCTCCAAAACTTGTTAAAGAACTAGATTTAAAATATTTCAGATGATACTAATTATGTAACATAAATGTTAGTATATTTTAATATCAAAGCTATTTCTCGGAAAGTGAGAACAACACTTATTTTAGGATGGAGGGAGTATGTGTTACCGACTTAGGAACTCTTAGATATCATGTTTGACTACTTTCTTATTTAATTCTTCATACAAATAACAAAATAAATAATAATTATAAATGCATCTCTCATGGTAAAATAAGTTATAACAAAACAAATAATATTTATATATGACTTTCGAATAAAGACGAACACAGTCAACAAGATATCTAAAAGTTAAAAATATCATGTATTTTTATTACAGGGGAGTATTTACCACATATCTTACCTTGTCTCGAACAGAGGTATTGATATCCTCTATCGGAACGGTACAAGTGAGCTTAATACCCAAACTAGGTTGAGACCCTGTTTGGTTGGACTTTCACATCTGCCCTTTGCTTTTGCAAAAACCAAAAGCCACAACAACAACAACTTTAGACCAAAAGTAGCTTTTGCCCGCTTTTGGATCGAAAATTATCCACATGCCACTAATTATTTACTCACCGATTCATTTTTTTTTTCTTCTATTCTATGACATGTGGGTCTACTTGTCAGTGTTTTTCAAAAGTCATAGCTAAATCAAACGACATTCTGCTTTTTTTTCATGGCTGTTTTTCCAAAGCCTACATCTCCACTGGCTAACCAAGCAGGGTCTAATTTGCACCATAAGGTTTTTAAACGAAGGATTAAACAGATGGAGAAGGCAAATAAAGGTAGGGTAAGATGCAACGCGTGAAAAATTATTCTTCTAAAGAAAAAATTGCTTTATCAAGAACGCCTAGCCTCTACATGTATCATTTGTTTCTAGTTCTCTGGTCGTGATGATGGGACGAGCCAGCAAGGACAATCCCAGCATAATATACACAGAAGAATAAGCGTGGTCGGCCGTGTGGAGGCTAGGAAAGGCAAGTCCAGCAAGATTCTCTGGCACTTTGGGGGCCTCGACTGTGAGACCGAATAAAGGTGATGCGAAAACGAAGCTTCCTAGGGATTTGGTGTCCTGCTCTGCAAATTTGTATCGTAGCCGCAGGAATCCACTTTACTTTGGTGACAGTAACATGTGAGGCACTGATGACCACTGACTACATAAACATAAGTGCGGTTCTCATGTACTCCCTCAGTCTTAATTGTTTTCAGTTTTGGCACCATAACTTTAACTGAATTTGTACAAAATACATGTAATATTTATATTTTTTAAAATAAATTTATTAAAAAACTAGATTCAAGGATTTTTCAATGATACTAATTATGTATGATAAATATTAATATTTTTTTATACATAATTTTGTTAAAGTTATTTCTCAAAAAGCATAAGCGAGGAAGTAATAATAGACTTACTTTTGCAAAACATGTACTCTGTCCCTAAATATTTATTATTATTTATTTCTATAATAAATTGACTACATGCAATATTTATATCTGTAACTAAATTTATTATAAAATCAGATTCAACAATCTATCTAATTATATTTGTACCATAAGTATTAATATTATTTTGTATATATTTAGTTAAAGATATTTCTTGAGAAGCAAAAACAACGAAAATTATTTAGAGATTGAGGGAGCATGTCGTAGAGACTTTGAGGTTTGGTTTCGTGTAACAACACAGATTGTGCATGTTATGACGTCGACCGAGTATGCAAGTCCATAAGTGGCTCAATGCAAAGTTAGCCAACACATTTCTTTAACAAAATGACAATTTACAAGAGTCACATGAGAAGGTTACTATGCAAAAGCTCAGGGTACAGTAGAGTAGTAATCTCAGTTAGCGACCTGACAAATGGTTTAAAACTGGAGTGCTTCTCTATAGCTGCAAAAAAATTATGAAAAATGGGGAATGTAAGTACAAATGCAACCTGAAAAAACATTACAAAATTTAAAGTAGTAATTTCAATTACGAAGAGTACCTTGAAGCATAGCCTTAATTCCTTTGCAGAAATCTTCAAGCCGACCAAGTACTGGCCTGATGCCACATGATTGGGATACACATAGTTCCATGTAAAGTGACATTTCAAGTGTTACCAACAGGAGCTCGCATACCTTCTCTGTCTCGGGATTTAGAGTGCTTGACCTATTTGCCTCAACTACTTCAGTGACAATACAAACCACTTGATCCTGAAAAGAGAGATCACAAATGGAAAAGAGGGGATTATACACACAAAAAAACATCTTTTATATCTACAAATACAAATTTAATATCTTATTCATGAGAAGATGGCAGATTTCAACAAGATCCTAATGAACAAGAGGCACAGCAGTTGCACCTGTAAACCATGAAGAATATCTGGCATGGGAAGCTCAGGAAAATGAGCAAGGTCAAGAAACTCCAGTTCTTCTGCCCTTTTTACTGCTTCTTTTGCTTGACTACAGAGGAACTTCATAATAAGAAAAGCAATCCTGTAAATCTGAACGGCTAATACCTCAGTATAACGAGTTTGCCTTATAGAATCAGAATCTCCTGAACTCTTGTCCCTTCTCACCACCGATAAAGCTGCGCTAGGAGAAACTGAAACAGCTGCAGTTGACAAAGTACAACTTGCAGCAAATTTGAACCATCCATACTTGCTCCAAATGAGTGGTGGTTTCTCGTTAAGCACTACTTCCTCTTTGATAACAGCAGGGCAGAAAAACGATGAGTTCCAGATAGAGGCATCACCAGTTTTGACACTTCCTTTGCTTATAAATGCTAGCAGGTGGATAATAATCTCTCTTAGCTCTGAATCTACTTCCTTCTTTCCAGTGTCCCGTGGAAAATGATATTTTGCCAAGATACAGAGAAGTATGAGAATATTCTCAGTAAGACTAAGGGCCGAAAGTGATGTCTGTGACTTAGGTGACAATGCTCGTTTCTTGCTCTGATGAGTAGTAGCACTCTGTGCAGACAGATATGATGACATCAAAGGCACCTGTCCTGAAAGGAAGCTGATAGTACTGTTCGCAACATTGTTATGAGAAATGTCATCATCCAAACAATGGTTCAGGGACGCAACAATGCCGAGACCCAAGCCCCATAAGTTCACATCCTTCACTTGGGCGCTCAAGGAATTTCTCAAACAGGAGTCATCCAGAGGCAACTGACTCAAAAGTACCTTTAAGAATGCAAAAATATTGGCAGACTGAAGAACTTTAGCACCATCCTTTGTTCTCCCCAAGGTCAAGAGGAAATTAAGTATAACTTGAGTAGATAATAAATCATCATTCTGGCATTTATGCAGTATAGCCTGGAGATGAAAATGCTTTTGCAGAATAGGCACCCATAGATTAGAAGGTACAAATCCCTTCAATATTAGATCCATTGATGCAACAGCAAGATCAGAGCATTCCCTATTCTCTGCCAATTTGCACAGTATAGGTAGCAAGCTCACACTTAAAAGGGCTAATTCGCCAAACATGTTAACATCATTTGGTAGGTCTTTTATGTTGACCTTGCTGTACATGAACTCATATGACGACAAAAGCAGAACAAGAAGGCACTTCACTGGTTTCTTAAGAGCATGAGATGATGGCATGAGATCAACAAAAAGAGAAGTTCTGGCACCTGAAGTTTTCATTAGAAGTACAATATCTGGGCAGAGATGGCTTGATTTCTTGTTCTTCTTTGCTTGATGAAATAATATTCGGGCAAGAGTTAGCAATAATTCCACTTGTCCGGACAAGAGAGGAAACAAAACCTCATTTGTATCAGCTTGAGGAAGCAGTGAATCAACAGCAGACTCAAATGATTTACATGCACATCTAATTGCTGATTGTGTGGCAGCTGCTGATATGCCTCCATCAGGTAAGTCCAAGTTTTTGTTAGAAACCTGTAGATGTTCAAAGATTAGTTGCCAAACAAAAATTACAAGTAAATTGCAACTTTCACATTTAGCTCAAGTCAACATGGGTAGGTTCATATTGTAAGACATAATCTGCTGTTTGCTTGATTGTGTGCTGCAACTAGACATGCTTAGGATTAGCTTGTGCTGTCCACTCAAATGCAGCAGCACCAGTCGGCGTCAGCCATGAAGATGGCCTCAACAGCCATGTAGAAGGTGTGGCATATGTCACACATGTACCCTAGGAGTAGGTAGAAGTACATCATCCATACTTGGATGATTTCAGCAGTACTAGGAGTAGTTGAGGGCTGTACCAGCCATACTCTAGTGTACCATACATGGTACAAGTAGTTTGTATATATAGGAGTACTCAAGTGCAATGCAAATCAGTTCATTCAGTCACATTCAGAGGCTTCAGTTTCAGTCCAGCGACTGAAACCGCAGTGTGTGTGCGTGTGTGAGCTCGGCTCATCTTCCACCTTGGTTCAGGGATCGAGGGAGGTGAGGGTGAGGTGTCGATCACCTTGCTGGTGTTTGTAGGGGCCAACACATATTTTCCAAACCGGACACCAGTGAATAAGGCACATCATTCCTGACCACCACCACCACCCCTGACCACCCCACACACACACACTTAAGTAACGGGCCTCAACATGGGAGGACATGCTTATGGGTCTGACAGGTTTATTGACACATGAAATAAAAGCATGTTTTTTGGACCTTCAGAATATCAAAGGGGAAATAGAGATCAGGCCTTAATTTAAAGTTGGGAATCTATGGTTGTTAGAAGATGAAGTTGTAGAATTTATTAGGAACCACCTTGGCGCACTGGACTTCTTCAGAGTCAAGCAATGAAGAAGAATTGGTCTAAGTCTCCATATAGTCTAGCCTACCACAAAGGGCTGAATTCGCCCAAGTCTCCCTATGTCTAGTGAACTATGGTTCATAACATCTGGTATCTCCTTTTTGCATGACTTTTGCTGCTGATCAGTTGATGGCTTGGTGCCGCTATCCAACTAGCACAGCAAACGGAGACATTTGGGCTACCTGTCGCAATGCCACCGCCATTGGGCCTGGTGGTGCAGGCAACAATGCGACTGAGGGCCAAGTCATCCTTGTCAGTGGAGGTGGAGGTCGTGTGGCTCCAGACAGCCGTATGTGGATTCGGTTTTCGTTGTTCCTGCAATTCCGGGCAGGCATGCATGGTCTGGGAGCCTTTGGGAAGTATTTGTCTGCCTGGTCTGTTGCATCCTCCCAGGGTACATGAGGAGCAGCTGGAGCACGTTGCAATAAAATAACATGGCCACTCTTCAGGGAAGGCACTGCACGTGTCCAACAGTGCTGGTCCTGCGTTCTCCCTGCCACCTAAGCAGAACCAGGAGCAACACAGGCTGCTGCTCTGTTCTATACAAAGTCGGCCAGGGAAGATGCCCCTGCATTCTCTGTCCATGCTTCTGGATGGGTCCACCAATAGTTGGCAATGCAGAGTACCACAAATAAAAGATAGAATTATCTCAAGTTTTCGTTGGAATGAGCCAAGATGTAAAAGGTCATAATTTGAAGATGTGTTGAATTTAGTGTCAAGTGTGGACTCCCACAAGTTGTCTGCAGCTCAAGGACAAGCTGGTTTCCCAAGGGAGGGGAGTGTTATGGGGCAGGGCAGCTGTTGACCACGGTTAGTTCGAGAGATTAGGCCTTCAGCAAATTAGTTAGAATTAGTTAACAATGTTAGGAGATGAAGTTACTACGCTAAAAAAAAAGGGAGATGAAGTTTTTGTCAGGAGCCAGGTCTATATAAATAGGCATGGCAGTCAGAAGCAACCAATGAAGAACTAGTCCAAGTCTCCCTATGTCTAGTCTCCCCCCAAAGCGACCAATGAAGGTGAGTTGAATTTAGTGTCAAGTGCGGACTGCCACAAGTTCTCTGCAGCTCAAGGACAAGCTGTTTTCCCAAGGGTGGGGGGAGTGTTATAGGGCAGGGCAGCTGTTGACCACGGTTAGTTCGAGAGATTAGGTCTTAAGCAAATTAGTTAGTTTTAGATAACAATGTTAGGAGATGAAGTTACTACGCCAAAAAAAAAGGGAGATGAAGTTATTACGATTTGTGAGGAGCCAGGTCTATATAAATAGGCATGGCAGTCAGAAGCAACCAATGAAGATCTAGTCCAAGTCTCCCTATGTCTAGTCTCCCCCCAAAGCAACCAATGAACTATGGTTCGTAACAGAAACAGTATGGTGCAACAATATGATATAGGAAATAAAGTATCTCAATTCTCATTGGTAAATGAAATTACCGCTCCTGTGTAGACAGATAAAAATTTCAAGAAGGACCTCAATGCAGAAAGCTTTGCATCAGCATAACACTTCATTAAATTTGCTTTACGCATAATATCCAGCATTTTTTTAGCTACTTCTTTAGACCTCTTCCTGTCTGAATCAGTCCAGAGATCCACTCCAAGCTCATCATGTATGTGCTCCACATCAAATACAAATTTGTCGTTGGCCATCAGGTCTGGATTTTGTAGTTGCTCCAAGGGATTGTGTTCAAAAAGTTTAAACTCCAGAAGAAAACTGAGCAACTCCTGGAAAGGACCAGAGCTAATCTGACGACCTTCGAGTTCTCCATGTATATGATAATAAAGATCATTGATAACCAAATTATTAAGTTCTTGTTCACCACTGCACATTCAAGGCAGATAATAAAATCAGTAAGTTCTTGATTACCACTTCATGCATCTCACTTTCTCCAAAACAGTAACAGGTTCAGAAAAGAGTTCCATACAAGTCAATTCTACTCTATCACGGTTAACATGAGCCATAGATATAAGGAGAACTGACAATATTCTGAACTCAGAAACAAATGTCTACGGACTCAGAATAGAAACTTGTTTGAGCAATAAAGCGAATAATGCCTAATTCAGATTCAAAACAAAAGTAGTCACAATCATAGATTGCACGAAACTAAGAAGGTTACCTGTATCCAAGCCGGGAATACTGCGACAGGAGAGCTAAGAATGCATGGTGCTGTGACAACTGCATAAACAAACTGTAAGTAGCTGAAAAAAAAACATATTATTAAGTAAATCCAGTAGCCTAAATATTTAACAAAAGTATCTTTTCATAAGCATCTTTATTTATCCTGTGCATGGTGGGTTTAGATGGGTTAGGATAGATATTTGATCCACCCATGAATACATGACCTAGATGTGTTGGGGTTGGGTGGATATTGTGGGATGTCTGAGCTCGTGCACATGTCATGGCACCAGAGAAGCTCTCTGCCGAAGGAAAGAAAAGAAAATTAAGCAAATGAAATAAAATGAAAAAATAAACCACAGCGCTGGCCCTGCCACGAGTTACCCATCCTCACCTCCCCCAGCTCCGACCACAATCATGTACCGCACCCTCGCCTTCACCCACCACTAACTCCTCTAGGCGGGCACTGCAGCAGGGACCTGATCCGCCATCAGGCCGTGGCGGCATGGCACAGCCACCTCACGCACCTCGCATTCACACCAGCCACCATGGTGGATGCCTCCGCAGTGGCGTCTGACCATGCAGCCTTCCCCTTCAGTCTCACTCTGACTCCAGAATGCTCCCCTAGACCCTTAGGCTCTCCAAGCTCCATGCCTCGTCATCCGCCTCATACTATTATTTGTTAGTTTTAAAATATTACTGTCTTCATTTCGGTTTGTACCACTCTTATCGAGTTTTCATCTCTAACCTACCGGAACTTAAAAGGGACAACTTTGGTGATGTGTTATGCTATATACGTGGGCATCCCAATAGAAATTAAATTCTCCAGTAAGGAACTCGCCTCCTGTTGTGGTTATTTTTTTCTCATGTCGTAGTCTAATTTTTCCATACAACTGACATTAAAAAAAAACATAGGAGGTAAAGTACTTTTCTAGAAAACAAACAGAAGCAAGACAGTGTAAATAAGGTGATGCCAAAGAAAAAATATCAAAGTCTCATAGATGCCTTACTTTTTTAGATATGATCTGAATTTTCTCCATGAATGAGAAAGACAAGCTCCCAGTATCACCAGCTGACAACTTTGTTATTAAATGGATGATACATAGGCAGGCAGCTACCTGTTGAAATGAAGATAATAGCAATAAGCATTTCAAAGTACCTTGCCATTCATATTAGCATGATTAATAACCACAAGTAAAATAAAAGAAATAAAATCAGAGGAAAAAGGCAAACTGCCAACCCTTGCTGCAGTTTATTTTCCAAACCTAAATTCGACGATCCTCAACAATCAATATCAGGGCACCTCATCAGCTAAACCGCCATTATTTTGGCTGACATGGCAATGGTTGTGCAAGGTATCAGTGAACATGTTACAATAATGCATCTCATCTATTCCAAGGGCCCCAATGAGCAATATGCACTTGGAAATATACAAAGAAAACTCATGGTGAGTGAAAAACAGAGTTTGGAAAGATAGAACATATGATATGACACGCCCTGGTATACAACTTTGTGAAGAAATTAGGTAGCTGCAAATCTGAAGGCAAATGCGAAGAGTGATAACACGATATTGCACCTGAGAGCTGTTAAGTATAGGAATGCTATATTTGGCCTATATGGCCTGGTCAATAGGACTTGAGTGGTCCATGAGGATTTGTCCTCTCTATATATATTTGATCTCCTCTTCAGGAGAGCTTATGCTCTCAGATACCCAAGGTTAGTAACATGGCATCAAAGCTTTGGTTAGGGATTAGAATTAGATAATCTGATTCAATCCACGATCCATTTTTTCCCCCTTGGGATCACTCTGTTCTCCGCGTGGCCCGTCGCCGCGCTGTTGCTGCACGTTCAGCGGCCCATCGCCGCGCCATCTCTTCAGCGTGGCCCGTCGCCGCGCCGTCCTCTTCAGCGTGGCCCGTCGCTGCGCTGTTCCTCTTCGCGTGGCCCGTCGCGCGCGTCCTCTTCGCGTGGCCCATCGCCTCTTCGCGTGGCGCACCTGTCCGGCGCCCGACATCGTCAAATCCGCCGTCGCGGACTCCTTCATCGCCCGTCGCGGGATCCGCTTCATCCGCGGCTCACTCGTCCGCGGTCCTCGTCGCCCTTCGCGAGCGGGAGTCTGCGGTCTTAAATGCGTCCGCGGGACTGCATCGCGGGACTGCATCGCCTTCACCGACTAAGGGCGCCCCGATCCCGGTCGCACCATCCTCGAGCGGGAGAGTCCATCACGGTCTGCGGAGGGGAGACTTCACGTGGCGGACGACTGCACCGCGGACTGCCTTCACCCGCGGACTGCCTTCACGCGCGGACAAGATCTGCGATTGGATTTTTCAGTCCGGGACTTCTTCACGTCTAGTGCTACGTGTGGTGATATTCCTGCCACTTCCCTTTTTACTGCTATTGTTCAGTCATCATGTCTGAGTCTCAGTCTCAGCACTCTGCCATTATCATTAACATCAAATTGGATGGTCAAAACTATTTAGAATGGGCCTTTACTGTTGAAATGGCATTGAGGGGTCATGGTCTTTATTCTCATTTGACTGATGATCCACCAACTCTTAAGTCTGATAATAGTAATGCCACTGCTGTCAAAACTTGGGGAATTAATGATGGGAAAGTCATGGCCGCTATGGTTAATAGTGTTAAACAATCCATGATTATGAGTCTGCGCAAGTTTAAGCAAGCTAAACCTATGTGGTCGTATTTGAAAGACCGTTATGTTCAGGAAAGTGGTGCTCTTCAACATACGCTAATGCAGCAGCTTCATGTTCTTGAACAGAAAGATATGTCCATTGATGAGTATTATTCCGCTTTTGATCGTTTAATGGGCTCTTTAGTATCCATGGTACCCCAGTGTACAGCAGGTCAGGACTGTACAGCCCTTTCATTCATTGAGCAGTTTCTCACTTATAGATTTGTCATGGGAGTTAGGGCAGAGTTTGATTCTATTCGTACAAGGTTGCTTCACACTTCCTCTACCTTGACCATGGCAAAGGCATTGTCTGAACTGCTTGCTGAAGAGACACGTCTTCAGGCCCTGTCTTCTCCTGTGCCTCATCCTCATAGTGTGCTGGCAGCTTCCCAGAGGACTGGTGCATTCAAAGAGCCATGCAAGCATTGTGGCAGGACTAATCATACTTCAGACACCTGTTTTGCTAAGCATCCAGAGAAGCTGGCTGAATTTCGTGCTCGTCGTGCTGCTCGTGGTCGTGGTATTACTTCCACTCCTCGAGGTTCAGGATCTACCGGAACTGTTTCTGTTGCTGCTTCCTCGACTGTCAGTGCTCCTTCATCCTGGGTGCTTGATTCTGGAGCATCCTTTCATGTGACATCCGATCAGTCCCAGTTGGTTGCCTGCAATGACGACAGTTCGTACATTACTTGCAGTGGCTTCTTCTTCATCATGGCCTATATCTCAAATGGATGTCAAGAATGCCTTTCTTAATGGTGATTTGGCTGAAGAAGTTTATATGCAACCACCGCCAGGTGTTGCTGCTCCCCTAGGATATGTTTGTCGTCTTCGTCGGGCTTTATATGGTCTTAAACAGGCCCCTCGTGCTTGGCATGAGCGGTTTGTGTCTGTTATACGGGCTGCTGGTTTTTCACCTAGTGATCATGATCCGGCATTATTTATTCATTTGTCACCATGTGGCCGTACATTGCTTCTTCTCTATGTTGATGATATGTTGATTACGGGTGATGATGCGGATCACATTTCCCATGTAAAGCAACAACTCAGTGCTGAATTTCAGATGTCTGATTTGGCACTTCTATTCAGACAGTAGATGGTACTTCTTGTCATATCACTCATCTGGGTTCACTTTCCAATAATCATTTTTGTGTACCCAATGTTTCTTTTGTACCTCAGTTGTCTATGAATCTGCTGTTAGTTGGTCAAATTACGGACCAAAATTGTTTTGTTGGTTTTGATGACTCATCTTGTTTTATTCAGGACCGTCGCAGCGGGAAAGTGATTGGGACTGGCCATCGCCATAAAAGTTCTTCTTCCAGCCTCTACGTTCTAGACACCCTACGTCTTCCTTCATCAGTTGAGTCAGCTCACGCCTCATCCGTTGCATCATCTTCAGCTTCATTTGCCAAGTGGCATCATCGTCTTGGTCATCTTTGTGGGTCTCGGTTGTCTTTCATGATAAATAAAGGTTGTCTAGGTCGTGCAACTGTTGAGTCTAGTTTTCATTGTAAGGGATGTAAACTTGGCAAACAAATTCAACTTCCTTATTCCTCTAGTGTTTTTGAGTTTGTTAGACCATTTGATCTTATTCATTCTGATGTATGGGGTCCTGCACCTTTTGCTACAAAAGGTGGCCACAAATATTATGTCATTTTTATTGATGACTTTTCTCGCTATACATGGATTTATTTCATCAAACATCGTTCGTAGTTGTGTTCTATTTATCGGTCTTTTTTGTCCGAATGGTCCACACACAATTTTCTACCCCTATTAAAATTCTTCGAAATGGTCCACTCAATTTTGAATATTTATCCGAATATTTTTCGTCATTTTTGTCCTCCTCGAGGGCACCCTTGCACAGCTCTCTCTTGTCCGGGGGCACATGCTCAAAATGGCGTTGCTGAGAGCATAAACATCGCCATCTCATAGAGACAAAGACGCACCCTTCGATTTCATCTTTTGTTCCTACTCATTTTTGGGGGAAGCTTGTTTCCACGGCCGTCTATCTCATTAATAGGCAACCCTCATCCAAGTTGTCTAACCAATGCCCCGTGAAGTACTTTATGGCACTCCTCCTAGTTATGATCACCTTCGTGTTTTTGGATGCACATGCTATGTTTTGCTTGCCCCTCGTGAGCGGACTAAATTGACAGCACAGTCTGTGGAGTGTGTCTTTCTAGGATACAGTCCGGAGCATAAGGGTTATCGATGCTATGACCCTTCTTCCCGCCGCATACGTATCTCTCGCGATGTTAATTTTGTTGAGGATCATCCTTTCTTTTATAACCCATCCACCAAGTCCTCTTATTCTCCCATAGAGTCCACCTCCTTTTTGTGTTTTCCTCCTTCATCTGGTGATGATGTCTCCACGTCTTCACCTTCTATTTCCATCACGCCTCCTTTACCTCCTACAACAACTCCAGCTCCACCACCTCACTCCTTTTCTAAACCACCTATTACACGTGTTTTCAATCGCCGTACTCAACACCCCACCACGCCACCTCCTCATTCTACCACCTCGGCCAATCCTGACGAGCCCGTTGTTGATGATTCTAATGATAATACTATTGATGAGTCATCTATTGTTTCTGATGAGTTACAGGTTGGTTCGCGATATAATCTTCGAGATCGTGGTTCTATTCATCCTCCAGAAAAGTATGGTTTTTCCCAGGTCAATGCCATTGTTGATGAGCCCTCCACTTATCAAGAGGCTTCTCGTATTCCAGAATGGCAGCTAGCTATGTCTGAGGAACTTGCAGCCCTTGATCGTCAAGGTACTTGGGATATTGTTCCATTACCATCACACATGAAACCTATTACATCTAAGTGGGTATTTAAAATCAAGACCAAGTCAGATGGCTCTATAGAGAGATATAAAGCTCGTCTTGTTGCTAGAGGTTTTCAGCAGACCCAAGGTCTGGATTATGAGGAGACATTTGCACCTGTTGCGCATATGACGACAGTTCGTACATTACTTGCAGTGGCTTCTTCTTCTTCATGGCCTATATCTCAAATGGATGTCAAGAATGCATTTCTTAATGGTGATTTGGCTGAAGAAGTTTATATGCAACCACCGCCAGGTGTTGCTGCTCCCCTAGGATATGTTTGTCGTCTTCGTCGGGCTTTATATGGTCTTAAACAGGCCCCTCGTGCTTGGCATGAGCGGTTTGTGTCTGTTATACGGGCTGCTGGTTTTCACCTAGTGATCATGATCCGGCATTATTTATTCATTTGTCACCACGTGGCCGTACATTGCTTCTTCTCTATGTTGATGATATGTTGATTACGGGTGATGATGCGGATCACATTTCCCATGTAAAGCAACAACTCAGTGCTGAATTTCAGATGTCTGATTTGGGTCCTCTCAATTATTTTTTAGGCATTGAGGTCAAGCAATCTAGTGAGGGATACTATATTTCTCAGTCTAAGTACATACATGATCTTATTGCTCGTTCAAGCATCACTGATAATCGAACTGCTGCCACACCCATGGATCTTCACTTGAAGCTTCGTCCCACTGATGGAGTACCTCTCAAGGATCCCTCTCGATATCAACATATTGTGGGTAGCCTTGTTTACCTCACTGTCACTAGGCCTGATATTGCACATGCAGTCCATATTTTGAGTCAGTATGTTTGTGCCCCAACTTCTGTTCATTTTGGACATTTACTTCGTGTTCTACGCTACTTACGGGGGACATCATCTCAAAGTTTATTCTATGCGCGTGATAGTCCGCTTCAACTTCATGCTTACTCAGACTCCACTTGGGCGAGTGACCCGACAGATCGTCAGTCCATAACAGGGTACTGTATTCTTCTTGGCTCTTCCCCAATTGCCTGGAAGTCCAAGAAACAGGTTGCTGTCTCCCGCTCTAGTGCAGAAGCCGAGCTTCGTGCTCTTGCCACTACTACTGCAGAAATTGTATGGCTTCGATGGTTGTTGGCTGATTTTGGGATCTCTTGTGCTGCTGCCACATCTCTTCTGTGTGATAACACTGGAGCCATACAGATTGCTCATGATCCTGTAAAGCATGAACTCACAAAGCATATCGGTGTAGATGCTTTCTTTACTCGGTCTCACTGTAATCAGAAAACTATTGCTCTCCAGTATGTGCCATCAGAGTTGCAATTGGCTGACTTCTTCACTAAACCACAAACTCGAGAGCAACATCGGCTTCACTTAATCAAACTCAATGCTTCCAATCCTCTGATTCCGCCTTGAGTTTGAAGGGGGGTGTTAAGTATAGGAATGCTATATTTGGCCTATATGGCCTGGTCAATAGGACTTGAGTGGTCCATGAGGATTTGTCCTCTCTATATATATTTGATCTCCTCTTCAGGAGAGCTTATGCTCTCAGATACCCAAGGTTAGTAACAAGAGCGTGTATAAGAAGCATCAACTCCAATATTTTTCATAAGCTCATGCTTCACTGGATCACGAGCAATGCTGATAGCTCTAGGCTGATGTAGGGAGGGGTGAAGTACAAGAAGAAAAGAGAGAAGAAAAAGACAGAGGATAGAGATGGACGATCCCCTCCTAGGCTGCATTCACCACTGCTAATGTCCAACAACAGGTGAGTCGATCCTGGATCAGAAACCCCAGGATCAGCTAAAAGCCACCTCAAGTTATCGGGATACAGCGGTTTGTTTCTTTGTCTTCCAGGCAATGAGAGAGGAGTCAAGGAAAACACAATAGGCAAAAAGAGATCGATAATCGGACAGATCACTGACCCAGGTTGCATCAGAGGCGCCAATGGTGACTTCGGGAATCTCCGGATCTGCCGGGTGCT
The DNA here is from genome assembly GCA_015847255.1 of Hyparrhenia diplandra. Classification (NCBI taxonomy): domain Eukaryota; kingdom Viridiplantae; phylum Streptophyta; class Magnoliopsida; order Poales; family Poaceae; genus Hyparrhenia; species Hyparrhenia diplandra. The sequence continues at coordinate 25,055 of JADLZK010010831.1, read as the reverse complement.
CAGTCCTTCAGAGGTGCTCATAGGGGTAGGGTTTACGTACGTGTATTCATAGGGGTGAGTGTGCGTGCGTGTTGTGAGTGTCTGCGTTGTGTGCTAGAGCATGGAAAGAAAAGACGACGCGAGATGGTTCCCCGCAGATAGCGAAGAACACGAAGATGGTGATTATAGACTTATAGTGAATCTGAGTAGAGCACACAAACTGACTGAGAATGTGAACAGCATGAGAAATGTCAACACGAGTGATACCAAGGTAAACAAGGCTCCCAATAATATGTCGATAGAGAGTTGGATCCTGAAGAGGCTCATCATCAGTAGCACGAAGCTGAAGATTGAGCTCCATAGGAGTCTCAGCAACAAGATGATCTGTGAGCCCATAACGATCAAGGATATCTTGAATGTACTTCGGCGCGTGGAGGGCAGGGGCACTGAGAGCAGCGGAAGATTAGGATTGTGGCCTAGGATCTAAACCTAAACAGCTCATACCATGTAGATAAAAAGAATATAGTAATCACACCCCAAACCAACCCAACGTGGGGGGTTGCTGGATATATATAGCCAATACAAAGAGGTTAAACAGCACTAGGGGCTTTCCTAGAAATTACAAAGAGAAGACCTTGAAGCAGTTAAGTCCTAGTCTAAGTCCTACTTGGCTGCTAGGAAGCTTCACTGCAAGTAGCAAGGAATTTCACCGCAATTGCTTGCAGCCAATAGTGAATGGTAAATACTCTAATAGTATGCACTATGTACTGCTTTAGTCAGATGTTTGATAATCAGTGTTTGGACAAAAAGACGATATGAACCCCTGACCAAACTAAAATTAAAGGAAAAAAGAAAACAAAAGAAAGGAAGGATGGCATTATCTTCGATTAATCAGACAAGAAACAATAAATCTACCTTAGCATGATGAAGAAGCTCCTTTTTGCATGCATTACTTGACAAATTACTGATCAGATCGTCCAAAATAGCATTATCAAACCATTTCAAGACTACACTGCTACAACAAGGCCAACCTTTATGCTCGTTTTGCCCCTTTGGATCATCTTGAACAGTATTAGAAGTCTCTGCAAGCAATTTTCCTTGCATGAATAACTCATGTGACATGATCTCAAATATCTTACCCTGGCAATGGTACCTGCAAATTGAAAAAACTATTGGTGGTGAATGGAAGCAAAACATCTGGAAAAGAATCTAATTCATTAAATAACTAGATTTAATTTCAAATTCTAAAACTGAACTCCAGGCCTCATACTAAATGCTACAGTAAGAAGCAGGATCAGCAGAGCTAACCAATATTTTAAAAATCAAAAACTTAAGAAGATATTGATTTAAAAAGTGAAGGGCCAACAATTCAATAGCTGTGACTGACCACACCTTAACGAAAAATTTCTCGTCAATGGCATCAACGCTGTCAATAGAGCAGATATCAAGTGTAGCACGAATACACTGTGATAAGTTATCCCAGAATGTTACAGAGCTTCTTAGCTTCTCTAAAATGTACAAAAACTGTATACCACTTTCCCATAATGCCTTCAACAAGTCGAGAACACTGAGTAACACCAAGGGAGATCTGCAAGGAATATATTTCCTGATATTAAATACTGGCATTCAACATGTCAAATGCATAATATTAACATATTCTTATTCTTATGTACCAGGACAAGATAGCCACCATGAAGTCATGAACAAACCAGTTAAGGGGTTTTTATGGTCTTTTGGATAAAACTTTGTTAAATAAAATCTGAACGGTTTTCTCAAGGAGAAATGAGGAAAAATTATCCTCACTAAGATCACATCCCTTTAAAATGGCGACAAATGTAATATATCCTTTACCTATTCATGAGCTCGATGGACCTTACAATATAGTCCAAGATTTGGTCAACAAGTTTAGCATTACTTTTTGAAGTAACAGAAACTCCCTTGTCATGATCATTGGTGGAAGCATTATGATCAGTTGACTTCATACTCTGATCTATTAAGGAAATAAGAAAAGCAGGCTGCAAAAGAAATATGCTGGGTTAATTCACATGTGAATTATTTAATAGTTTATGTCTATGAAGAACAGAAGCTGATCAGATGGCTACACAGTAACATAATAAACTTAAATAAACATAAGCTCAGGAATGTGGAGTTTATGAGAAAACAGCGTGCAGCACATAGAGCTCAAATTAGTCTAGAGATAATCACTGATAACATGTACCTCGAGATAATAAGGATAGTTTATACCAGATCGTCATAACACAATCAGTGTGATAAAAATCTCATGCTCAACCATACTGTCATAACACATGACCAATGACGAATGCTTCCAAAACAGCTTCACTGATCAATAGTGGCATATAAGTGTAAAATGTTTTGGAAGCAGGTGGCATGTAGTGGATAAGTTTGCAAAAAAAGATGCTGATTTTGAAAAATTAGTAATTACATTTAAGGACTTATTTGTCGAAAGATAGCATATGAATAATTCGATGAAACAGTCAAGTTGTTTTGCAACAACAGATGCTGATTTGGAGAATTAGTAATGATATTTAAGGAATTATTTGTCAAAAGATAGCATATGAATAACTCTATTCAATAGTCTATGCAACAAGTTATATAAAGTCAGCGACTCAGTATCTCAGGCTAAATATATGTGATAAAAAAAGATTCACAAAAGTAGTGATCATTATACAACCATAATATGAAAATCTGAATCACAAACATATTCAAAAGAGCATTTCTCCACTGGCCTCATGGGATAATTTTTGACATCAACGACCATCTCACTTGTTATATCTATACAGCATACTCAAAATATTAACATTATGGAAGAAACAACACCTGATAACGAGCAGCAGATGTCAAAAGGTTGAATACAGCCACAACCAAACAATCATTAGTTTTATCATCCTCATCTAGAATGTAGGATATACTTGATTCCAATCTCCGAATCTGAAAGCAATTGTGAAGGGAAAGGAGACATAAGAAGAGTGACATCAGCATATAAAGATGGCAAAAGAAGAACAATGAAAGACTGAACAAACATCATACTAACCTCAGAAACATCACCAGTAAAGCTGGCATTTTCCATCAACTGAGGTTGGGCCTTATAAGCAATGAAACACAATGCTGAGAATGCTCTAGCAGCAGCTAATTGCATATCCTTGGGAAACAAATGAGGATTCCATCTCAATTATAAATACATTGATAAGATAGAGGCATAATAAAGAAAAAAAAAAAATAGAGGTAGCAACCATTTCATAAGTTCTCATTTTTTTCAAGCCAACAAGATGGCCATCAGAAGCACTCCATCAATGTAAGGTGTCTTTAATTTGAAATATCAAACCTAAGAAGTTTTGACCAACAATAAGTGAAAATAAAAAGAACATCCAAGTGCAAAAAAAAAGTTGCTGATTTGTGTTCAAACTTTTTAGGTGGCGTTGATTTTGTAGCAATTGGCATACATTTTAAAGAGAAACTAAAGGCCAAAATATATGTTCAAAGACTTTTTCTTGAACCAATACACCTTATATTGGTGGACACATGGAGCAGTTACTGTTCTATCAATTAATGTTCACATAACTTCCTCGCCAGCAAAAAAGTCCAGAAAATAAATGAATGGATTGTGTGAATATAAACTCCAAACAGTTTCAGAGAACAGATGGTTTCATTCCAAAATTGGTTATTCTACATCTACACTTGCATAGCTCACTACCAACAAACATTTTCCAATATTGATGCTAACTTTCAAAAATGCGAACAAGACAACCATTCCTCCATCCTTTGAAATAACCTTGCACAAATAAGATACATTTCTTCTGTTTTCATTTCCTTTGTTTCTTTCTAACATGGAACCAGAATACCCTTGTTTCACATGGTATTTACAGTGAAACAAATGTTACATGTGTCAATTTTAACTAGTTGACCTAGGACCTCTACTCTTCTAGAGACAACCCTGGAAGACAGCAAAATATGCAATTAAACTTACAACACAAACATAGATAAACATGGTTGGATACATGACATTCTTGATGGGCATAATTAAACAATACATTACGTCATGTGCAAAAGTATGGAACTCAGTACAGTAAATGCAAAGACTCTACTCAGGGCACATAAATGTAGACTTACAGGATTATGAAAGGACATCAATGATATTAGAGCTGTGATAAAAGAAAATGGCTTCAATGAAGATGACAAAACCATGGTAATGAATGGTGGATTTGGCAGTAAATCCTGTAAGAATAACAAGAGTCAAAAAACAAAAAAATAAAACACAACATAACATAGCAATGGCATCCCTGCCAAACTATGACAGGCAAACCAGAAATGAAATACTAATATCCAGTATCAGCTCAACATTTCCATACAACCAATTGAATGTCCTATTAGCCAAACATACTGATGATAATAAAGGTGTGAACAGTTGCTTCTCTGGCACCCTTGTGAGTGTGATCAAATAGCTCCAGTAGTATTCTAGAAAGCCTTGTACATGGTTTTACAATTTAGATACCTTTTCAGCACATGGAATTGAAGGGTTTGTCCATGAAACCATGATGACAACAGAAAAGACAAGACTCACCAAATTTCTCCTTGCTCAATGCATACATGCTAGTGTCCCGTGCTGTTGGTAAACTATTTGTACTTTAAACAATGACTTTAGTGTTTCATGACAAATATCCCATTTGATCTTTCAATTTAAGTTTAATGTAATGAATTTGCCTTTTATTTATAAATGTATTTAACACCATATGCAAAGTAATTCTTGTCAGCGTGCTCTAAACAGAGTTTAAGAAAATACTCCACACTGTAAAAACTAAACTGCTTGACTTTTTCAAAAAAGTAAAACAGCTTGACGGATTTGAATATGATATGGTCTCCAATGTGTACAACTGACCAGTATTTTCTATTAGCACATAAATTATGAGATTGTAAATTAATTTTCAAGTCAAAACTACACATATGAATGTCATGTTTCCAAACTTAATACTTTAAAACTTGTTCCGGCTCAAAGTGTCAAGAGATTGACTGAACCATGCCAAAACATCTAGTATTTATGACCAGAGATAGTAAGACACATCAAACTTTGCACCTTCTAAGAAGTTGCGCTATTGAAAAGCGCAAATATATCAAAAAAAAAGGAGTACCATGGGATTCACTAGGTGGTGTTTAGTTTCCACCCAAAAAAAAATTTTCGCCTATCATATTGAATGTTTGGACACATGCATGGAGTATTAAATGTAGACTAAAAAATAACTAATTGCCTCACGGTTTCCTAACGGAATCTGTAAATTGTTTTTATTGGTATCCGAATACCACATCTAACATCCCATGTGACATCCCAAAAACTTTTACAACCCCCAACTAAACACCCCTTAAGTTTTTCAGACAGAAGTTGAATTTAACAATCTAGCAGAATAGTAGGTCATTAATCACTAGGATGCTTTCAGGGAAAACACAGTAGATAGTATCTGGTTTATTTATAACAAATTAACAAGCATTGATAACACTTTGAAAGCACAATAGGCATGGTTTCATTATGTGTAATGCCAACCATAGTTAGTCCATTTGAGTATTACTTCTTATATGTAGCTCACAAACAGTATTAACTATTAAGTATAGTAGTATGCTGCCAATAATGGTAGCTTAGTTCAAATTCACAGCAATATCACACGTGACCAATGTGTAGCTCTAAACATATTTTACAACAATAGAGAAAACTATAAACTGTATAAGCAAAATATCAATGTGTTGTAAAATGTACACTGAAAATGACATAACAAGATGCCGTCCTTGTTTTACCTCTGGTAAATTGGACAGGATGAGGTATATAATATCAAGTCCATTGCAAAGGACAAGCTGGATATCTTCAATATACTTAAGACCATGATAATGGCTCCTATATGAGTCCTGAAATTTTATTAACAGATATCATGTAAAGCTCACAAAGCTAATGATCAATAATACGAACAGAAAGAATATCCTTACATGCAGTAATTGTGTTGACATAGACAATATGCTCCAGAGTACACCGTGGACAGATGAATCATATAGTAGAATTTCCCAAATGATGCCTCCAAGCTTTGATGAGAATGGTTTTACTTGAATACAGCTTTTCACCAATTCAAACACCTAGTCAATTGTTCAGTGGGAATATTTAGCTTCTCTATTATCAATGGTAACAACAAATGAAAACAAGATCAACAAAACTGAAATATTTCTAAAAGAAATCTACTAAAATGAAATAAGAATCAAAGCCAACTAAGTGGAAAATTTTACAGTATGTCTATTAAGTTCAATTTGACAGAAAAAGGGCTATGACTCACAAAGTCACAAGTACTAAAATAATCACAGGTAACAAGCTATACAATCATTACATTGAACAAGCATAAAAGAATAATTAAAAAAACCATACCCGAAGGGTTGTCTTCCAACGACTAGATTCCTTGTGTTTCCAGTTCACATGATTAACCATGATGTATTGAATTGAGAAAACAATTAAAGGTGATATCATATCATCATCAGCTGCTCCTTTCCGAAGAACCTGAATGCTAAAATCAAGCACTGGGAAATATAGCTATGGATCAGGTCAACACTTATGCTAAAGAACAAAAACATATGTAGACTGTAGAGTTAGGAAAGTGAATACTGAACAGTCCACAGTGTTCTCAACCAAGAACTTACCTTTGCTTAAGTCTATTAATTTTATTTATGCCTTAAGTGTACAACATATTACTTTTAAAGAGCTCCGCTATGTTTCAAAACATACATCCAGCCATCCAGGGGTCAGAAACTGACTTGTTTACAATCATGAAATTCAGAACTTGCCCCAAATGGATAGTTTAGTGTTAGCTTTACATATAGGATACTATTATGCCAAAAGCGTTAATTTTCTTTCAACTTATTCCACACTTTTCAAAATACTTAACTCATATGCTTAAATGAGAAAATAAATTGACTACTGAGTGGGCAAAAGTGACCAAAAATCAGTGCAACCAAATAGTTTTACATATATGTGGATGCTGCTTCTCGAGAACCAGGTCACTAGGACCTGGTCAAGTTGTATGTCAACCGTAGAAGTATCTTTATTCTCAGTTATGCAGTAGCAGACATATCCTTTTAGTGATTTCCTTTTTCTTGAATACTTGTAAATTGAGTAGCACCATTCAAGTATCACAAATAGTAATGGCATGTTTTAAAACCAGTGAAATTATAATGGCATAGATTAGGCACTTAGGCAGAGTTCCTGCCTCATTCCACAGAAAAAAATAATAACAGCATAGGTCTAATTAACTGTTCTAAAACATAAAACATGAGTCCACACACTAGACAAAGATTACATGCGCTATTTAAATAAAACAAGAGACAAAAACTAGCAGCAACGACCAAGCCCCGGAGTCCAGATATAGCCTCTGGAGCTCCTTCGCAGCTTCAGTACACCACAAGAAGCCAGTAGTAGTAATTCTCATTATCAACATACAACGTTCAAGACAGGTTTTGCCATTATCAACATACAGTGCTCAAGACAGATTTTAGTATTCCAAAATCACGAAAATAGTATTCCTCATGCACTAATAAAAAGAAGCCAACCAAAAAACCAATGAGCACTTAATCGACCATGTTGAGTCAACTGTAACAGATTGAAAATACAGCTAGAAATGACATTCAAAATGCAAAATAAAAATAAAAAAATGTTGCAACTCAGAAGAAGAAAAATAATATTATCTTGAATAATAATACATGCCTGAAGATGTAAGTGAAGAACAATCTCCATTTCCTTCAGAGGCAGCAAAAAGCATTCTAGCTAGGGCACCAGAAAGTAACCAATCACTGGAGAGGTAATTGCAACAGTCATATTTTGGAAGTTCACTTTCAAGTTTCAAGAATCGAAACAAAAATTACAGAAATATACAGTAAGGGTATTTCTGATGTACCATGTTCCATTACACACCAAATAATTGAAAAAGAATGAAAATAAAAAGTACCTTGATTGACCATTTAATTGTGAAGTGAAGATGTTGCACTCAAACGCCGCCTCGAACACGTGATATGGAGCACTAAATAGACACAGTAAAAGCTCATTAATTAAAAGCTTTACAGAAAGGACAGTTTCCTAGATAGGATCTTTTACAATGTGAGCCTAAAAGTAATTTTACTACAATTGCTTGAGCTCCTACCAAAACAATAAGCATCAGTTATGTATGTTATAACTCATAATCATACTAATTACTTAACACAAATATAACCAAAAAGAAACTGCTAGCAAATGAGATGTAAATATTTAAGTTCCATAAATAACCAAAAATATCATTTGGACTGATAGAAAGTGATGCTACGACAAAATTATAGTTCTTTAAGTGTTTATCACTACTCCCAATTTTACTTTGTAAGTTTGTATTGAAAGCATAGTAGATTCAGACATTTGGTATACTGCATTATATGTGTTAAGCCTCTCGGGCGGCATAAGGTACAAAGACTTGGACAGACGCCTCCCCAGATACATATGACAACAATTACAACCCCAAACCAACAAATATACATATACTCTAACATTCCCTGGCAGTCATAGTGAGAGCATTGAGGGCAGTCAGACGGGAGAAGAAATTCAAGACAAACACCTCATGCAGTCATAATGATGTCACACTGCAAATGCAGTGACTGGAATTGAAACTGGCGAGGAGCTGATGTGGACAATAGCCCTTTTTGTCCTCAAGGTAGCCAAGGTCAAATTGGGCATGGTCAAAGCCATAGAGGGAGGCGCTGGTCTGAAGCGCAACAATGTTAGCCTCAGAATAGCTCGTATTGTGTTTGCCTCTGTTTTTAAGGCGTCGCCTAGGCGACAAGGCGTGCGGGAGTTCCTGGGCGTCGAAGACGACACGGCCTCGAGTGTATGGCGCCCGCCTAGGCGAATTAGCCGTCGCCTAATCGTAGTTTAGCGTCGGGTGGACGCCTTTCACCACGCCACGGACGCCGGATGTCGATTCGCCGGGGAAGGGCGTGAAAACCAGGCGGGCCCGCGGGAAGTTGCCCGCGCTCGCGCGTGAATAGCCCGCGTCCGCTAAAGTCGAACGCGCACACGGGAATCCACCCAGCCGCGCGGGAGTCCACCGAGATGCGCGGGAAATAGACTGCGGGTGCTCCTCTGCTTTCCCTAATATTGGGGTGTGCACTCTGCTTTCCCAGGTGCTCCTCTGTTTTTACAGTGATAGCACAATGGCGAGTCCATCTTCCATCACCAGCAATTATGATCCTAGAACTGATTTAGCTCGGAAGGGAAACTCTGCTGATCCAGGATGGAAGTATGGGTACTGGCCGAACCTTCAAAACAAGGATTTGGTGGCATGCACTCTATGTGGTGCCTTACTTACTGGAGGAGGAATAAAAAGGCTGAAGAAACATCTAGCGGGTGGCTTTGGAGATACGAGTGCGTGAATACTACGGATGCAATCAGAGTGGAGATGGCAAATTGCTTGAATAATCATCCTTAGATGATATTGGCTAGAGATTTCAGATCTGCACGGCTATTGAGTGATGAGAGATTTCAGATTTCCTATTTTGCTACTTTATATGCTGTGCACTAGCACTTTGGTAGCATTATTTGTTATGGTATTACATGCTAAGGCTTGCAATTTTAAGGCATGATTTGTTTCTGAATTTTAGTAGCATTATATATTAAGATAAGATGATCATATGGCGCCTCATAGATGTGTGTATGGTGTCGCCTAGGCGTCCGCCACAAACGCCAAGGCGTTGTGAAGGGGGTCGGGCGCCGCGCAACGCCTCAAAAACAGAGGTGTTTGCTTTATCCTTTTTACCATTCTACTATATATGAATCAATTGTTTGGTCATTATAATCCATAGAATCCTTATAAACATAGCCACCAAATTAACAAACATACCAACAAATGTTTCTCGCAATTCAAAAAATGGTGCTACTATCACCCAGTGACAATAAAGGTAGCAACAAATGGTTCTTCAATTCATAAACAAAACGACCACCCAATTATCGCGAATGTATGAAAAATATGGTTCTACCAATTCGTAAAATTTTGCAAGTGTCACCCAGACACACAATAGTCCTAAGTCTTGGCCGGCAGGCACCATACAAAACAAATAGTCAGCTTCATTACAAAAGTTCATAGCCACTTCAATTATAGGAACAAAGTAAGAGAAACCAACTTACCATTTGATCATTTCTGCTAGCAGACCAAGGGTTTTGGACAATATGTCAGCATTATTAACATCTCGCACATATTTGAAAATGGAATTGCAAAATATCTTAGCAATATCAATCCTGCTAAGAACAAAGAATATAACTTGATAATATAGAATGTCCAAAGTACTAAATTGAAGCTGAGGATATGTTCCAAACCTGACACGATTTTCAATTTGTCCTAAGTTCTTTGATGTTTGAACAGCCGGTGACTTGTCAACATGCAATAAAGCGAAGCACAGGTCCTACATATTCAAGTTTCAAAACAATACAGCATACTCAGCATAGAACAGAGTAAAATTGCATAATCTTAAACGAAAGAAAACCAATAGGAACAAACAAAGACTGAAATGTGCCATGGTCTTTCCAATATGAAAGAATGAATTGATATATCCATTTAGGTGCACCAAAACAGCCTAGCAACTCGTGATGTAGGCCATAGAACAAAGTGGCAATACCTTATTTGACGACACCATCCGATAAAATAGGTCCATGATATCAGATGCCTCCTTGTAATTGCATGAATGGAGCTTTTGCGCCAGAGTTATGAGCAACAAGAATACCCCAGAATGAGGGAACTAGATCAATGTAGCTATGTCAGCAACAATATGCAGAAAATCAACTAATAGAGAGAGCAATAATCAGTTAACATTATCTGCTTTTCATAGTAGAACTACCTTTAAATGATATATGAAACCAGAGGTTGATCAAGTACTTTAATCAAAGAAAAACAGAAGTGGAGCTATGCTATTGCAATTCTGCAGGTGTGGCACCTTGATAGACCGCACTCAAAATCAAAATTAGGCAATTAGCACCCAACCTGTTCAAGTGTGTTTCAGAAAGGACTATGAAGTGTCGGACAGTAGCTCAAGCCTTGATCAATCACCGTCTGACATCTAGGGGGTATTAATGGTACAGATTTTGGTGTACTTACTGATTTGGGACCTAGTGAATGGTTTTGTCCTACAATAAGATATTCAGGATCACCGCCATTGGAAGCTAGCACGATCTGGCACTTATACCAGCAAGTCAAGGCCGCCATAGAATTTACCCCATGGAGGAGTTGGTGGAGTTGGGCCCCTTAGAGTTGCAATATTTTCATCTGGCTGGCCATTAACAACAAGTGTTGGATGGTCGATCACCTCGCAAAAAGGGTGGCCCGCCCCACCCAGTCGCCTGCCCCTCTGTGATCAAGCCGAGGAGACAATCAGTCACATTCTTCTCTCCTGTATTTTCACTTGGCAAATTTGGTCTCTGATCCTGCAGAGTTTGGTCCTGGCTGCTGTTGCACCTACTGCAACGCCATGACATTTCTCTACCTGGTGGGGGAACACCAAGAGGAGCTCTCCCAAAGAGTTGCGCAAGGGTTTGAATTCTATAATCATTATTGTGTCTTGGGAAGTTTAGAAGCACAAGAATTCCTGTGTTTTTATGGGGCTCAACCAAACATGCCTGGGCTCCTCCAAGCCATTAAGGGTGAGTGTGGTGTTTGGCATGGCAGGGGCATCAAAACTTCGAGAGATTTCCTGGTGAGATCGTTGATCACAGCATCTTAGGCTCTCGTGGTCCTTGGACAAGTTTTCTTTTTCTTTTTGTGGCATGTTTGCTGTCTGTTAGCTTCCTAGGTTGTGTGGCTGTGAGTGATTTTTTGTACTCGGGTTGGGCCTCTGTGTTTTGGCCCATTGTACTCTTTTTTCTCTATTTTAATGAAATGGCATGCATCTCTCCTACAAAATTCGAGAAAAAAGAACTTTGTTATTTTATATTCTGTGCCCTTATTTTATTATTGTCATTTGTTGATCCCCTTGTCAAGCAGTTACGTTAACACTTTTGTCATCTACTGGAGCACAATCTAATTAATTAGTCAATTAAAGTAGAAAATTGTTGTCCTTGGCCAAATAAAAGAACAAGCAATTTAGTAGCAACAAACAGAATTTGCTATCATAATCACGAAAACTGGATATAGGGCATAAAGATGCACCAAATGAAAGAAAAAAAACTTGCAAACATAAAAGAACAATCGACCTAGAAGAAGCAAAAGAATTTTTTATAATAATCGCAAAATCAAACGAAGGTCATAAAGATGCAACACATGGAACTGAGTCTAGAAACAAATGTGGAAGTGCAAGCATGTAAGTATATGGTAGTACAAAGAAGATAGTGTACCTCCCAGCGAACTAATACAGTATCCTCTTCAAGAACTTTCAATATGTAGCCATGGGTTCCACGAGGAATTGTAATGCCTTCAATACCAGGAATGCTGACTGGATGATGACTTTCAATTTGATGGCCATAACCCACACCGTCAGCAACACAAGGGATCGTATAGATTGTTGTAACTCCATTCATCCTCTCAAGATAATTATATCTGCGATGACGTAAGCCCCAAAAATATTGAAATACATAATTACATCACGTGGCAAAGAATATCATGATCGTTTTTGCATTGCTTTTTTTAAACAAAAATTACACAACCACATCAGCAACTTTTGAAATACCAAAAACAGTTAATTTGCTAAGATAAAATAAAATTCTTATAAGGGAATGAAATCGTTGGTAATGATCATTCTGCACATTGTAATTTGCAAACCAAGATGGCTTGTATACTACTGCCTAAATACTAATAATTTCGTCAACAGATAAAAATATTACAAATTCATGCTCCTGATATGGCAGTGAAAATTGAAAAAAGATCATTAGTATTCCAAAAACTGGATATCAGAGAAAAAATGAAATAACAGTACTCGCTCAAAAGCAATTTATGAATTTGAAATGAGATAGGCTCTCTTATCAAATACACCAAATTCATCATCCATGCTTAAGTTATTATGTTTGTCTGAGTAAAACATATCACAGTAACAACATAGAGGAAATCAACCCGGCACAAGATGGAAATGACAAGTTTTCTATTGGGAAAGGAACAACAATCCAAAACAATAGTGCCAAAAATAAAGAAAGAAAAAAAAGGACAACATACACACAATGAGCAGGCCAGGTCCCATGGCAAACCGCTGATAAGAAGTGTATTAGTTCAGATATCTGAAAAGGATACTCCTTCTCCAACATATGAAGAACAGATCTGATTGGACTATCAACAAAACTATCTTTATCCCAAAATTGCATACAGAGATTCCTGGACAATTAAAAGATCATAAGATGATTTTTATAGTCCTTGTGCATAAATTATTACATCAACAGTTACAATAATCATATTAATACCTCTCCATCATAAACTTCACATAAAATACTTGAAATCATGTCAAGAGAACTGTCTTCTTTCTACACAAAAAAAGTAATGCAACCAACCAGTTAAGCTCCATAGTATTACCCACATCAAGAGCTAATTTAAACATGACTCTAACTAACCAATAGATTTGCATTTACCTGATAAGATACCTCATATGAAGCAACGAATGCTGAAATGAATGTATGCATAATATACCCCGATAGCCAGAAACAGGACCCTGAAATTAAGCTTTGACTGAATTAAATGATCTGCTACATAATAAATAAACAGATCTAGAATGTGCACTCTGCTACTTGAAAATAATCTACAATGTATTTCACAGAATCAGCATGGACTTCACAATGGGTGCATAAAACATCTACAACATATTTTTTTCCATGAATCATCAAATCAATGTCATTTTCATAGTGAAAGCAGAAATGGTCCATAGGACACTTATTGGTCGTCCAGAATTAAAATGAAGGTCTATTATCCACAAGAATCCAAATATTATTTGGCAGAGCACCCAATCCACTCCCTCCTGCTCCAGCTCCCGCTCCCCACTGCTCCCAGGCCCCAACACCATGTGGTGGAGCTCCCTCGACAGCTCCTGCTCCCAACCCAGCAGAAAAAAGAGAAGGGCAAGTTGCGGCGGTGCGTGGAGGACGACGACAGCAGGCTTGGTCTCGGCAAGCTTGGCGGCCTCGGTCTTGGCAACAGTGGGCCAGATCTCAGCGAACTCGGCAATGGAGAGGAGCTGCCAACCAGAGAAGGGTGCATCGAAGGCCGAGGAGGATGCGTCGAAGTGAAGAGGGGTGCAGGGAGAGGCGCAACAGAGGCGGGAGGAAGAGAAGGCCAGCGAGGAAGGTAGAGCAAGGCGGAAGGGGCGGGGCAGAGTGGTGGACAGCGGATTTTTCAGCTCCCCACCTGCAGTGCAAAATAGAAGCGGGCAGAACGCTCCCAAGAGGAGGGGCCCCACAAAGCAGAGGTGTTTGGCAGTCAAGAACTTACCAAAGGAAATCAGGAAAGGACTAAACTCACCCAGCATTCTAGTGGCATGGGAAATATGGAAACACCGAAATGATTTGTGTTTTTAATGGAGCAAGACCAAATATCAGGACAATCTTACAGACAGCTGATTTAGTGCTCAGCCAGTGCGAAAATCTCAACAGCTTTTGGTCAGGACGCTTAACGTGGCCATGCATTTTAGTCTCGGGTAACGAGTCACCTTTTTGTTTTCTAGGGCAGTTTCTTTTCTAAAAACCTAAAATACAGCAGGGGAGGTCCCCACAGTAAAGTTTTATTTAAAATTAAGTGAAGCGCAATAACTGATTGAGGAACAAGGAGAAAAACTGGTACAAGAGCAGAAGGAAAGAAGGGGGGTCCGAGGTGGACCAGAGAAAAACAACAACAAACCGAAAAAGGGAGAGAGCCAACAGCACTAGACTATAAGAAAATCAATCTTTTAGAGTCACAGAATCTAAGAGCCAGTAAATTAGCTTCATCCAAAAAAATTTGCTTCCAGGAGCTGAAGGAAGGGCGACCACGATCAAAGATGAAATTGTTCCTCCGCTTCCAGATTTGCCAAGCTCCAATGATAAAGATCTCAATGAAGAAAGGGTTCTGAAGTTGCTGCCTATCTTGAATCACCATCTGAAAGAAGTCCATGGAGAAATCCCAATGGATGCCAAGGTACTGCCAACAAGCTTGGCTAAAAGGATAGCTGAAGAAGAGGTGAAACGCAGTTTCCTTCAAGTTGTTGCTGCAGAGAATGCAATTGCAGTTATTTAGCTTGTGCTTTTTTCTTGAGGATGTTCCTTATGTTGGGCCTATCCATTAAAAAAGCCAGGAGAAAACCCTGAGCTTACTGGAACATATGGGAATCCCAAACCCAGATGAATGGAGCAGGAGGTTGGACTTTCTTGTAAGGGAGATTGTAGAACTTTGAGGAGTAAATCTTGATTCCCCAAATGTACTGCCAAGAATCTTTTGTATTGTGATGAATTGTTTGAATATAACCTTGAAGGCTTTGAAACAATATGCTTGTTCTGTGATAGGGAGATGAAACTGGGTCCCTTGGGAGTTGTTTGACAGAAACTGTGCAACTGTGATATTCTTATTCTTTGTGAAGGAGAATAGTCTGAGGCAGTTTCTTTCAGTTTGTTCTTGTGTGTTCTGTGTAGTGCATGTTTGGGTGAGTTTTTTTTGGTGGGTGGGATCGTTTCTCTTCCATCATTGTTATTTGATTTTTCCTTCTTCTCTTATTAATGAAATAAATACATAGCTCTCATATGTCCAAGAAGCAAAATGTACTAAATGGTAGGATGGATAATGGTGTAAGCAGCTGCTTGTTGCTGCTGCTGCACTTCACAGTAAGATGATGGAGGCTGGTTTTTCGGCTGCTATGAGCTGCAGCTTGCTAGTGCCTTTACCTCTTATTTATAGCTAAAAAGGGAGTACAGAAATCAACCCTAGTGGCCTTCTTACAACCTATGAAAAGACCTTGACTTGACTCAAACTTCGCAGCCTAAGACTTGATTGACTTGCAACCTAAGGTAGAAACCTTGACTCGCTAACAAAAAAGACTAATAGCAGCATGGATTATACTAACAGAAGGGATTATACTACCATTAAACAAGAATCAATAACATTACAGAAACATAGTACTTCATAAGAGTACTCAAAAGCTGCAACAATGATTAGTAATATTACCATCAATAACAGGAACTTAAAATTAAATAAACAATCGGATAACACTTACATCTGACTCCCTGAAGATGCTTGAACAAAGAACTCCTAGTAAATAATTGAATGGTGCAAACTCAAAGGCCCGTCGAGCATAAGATGTATGATCAATTTCCTGGAACCATTAAGGGTAATAAGAGATATGGTATTTGTTTAATAGCATTGTAAAAGTGTATTGCAGAATATCATCATTACCAAGTTGGTGTTACTTTCTGGAAGAGACAGAACTAGGCAAAGGAAAACTGCCCAAGCCAGTATAAGTGGTCCTGATTCTACCATTGAAAATTCAGGAAATTTTGATATTTCAACATCCATCTCCAGAATATCACCAACAGAAAATGCAGAACACCCTCCGCTGAGACAAAAACAAAATATTAGATTACACCGGACGGCTATGTCATGTACTTGCACAAACATGCCACCAGATGAAATCAGAAAGTAGATGATACCTCAGAGGAACTTCATCATGGATCATCCAGAGAAGATTCTCGAAGTCCAAAGTTTCAATAAGGATCAGAAGTAGCTGAGCTTTAGCATAATGAAATGAATTCTTTGCCTCAACAGATACAACGAATTTCCCGACATCATAAGTACCACATAGAATGTCCTAAAAGAACAAAACTCACGAAATCAAAAAATTTTATATCAAGTGAAAAGGTAGAATAACTTAAAGTCCAAGAAAAAACACTAACCTTAAAAATTGAACACAAAGTTATCCACAGTCTACCATTACATCTTGAGAAGTTACCATAGAAAGCAAGAAACAATATGTCAAGAATTAAGTTAACTTCAATCAAAGTTTCTTCCAGACTAGAAATTGTAAATTCTGCTTCCTGCAAAATAAAGTCACACATCTAAGTTTGACATTTGAGAGATCTGCCTGAAAATATAAGGATGCCAAGGGGGATAAAGCATTTGTGTGTAGTACAGGAGGGTCTAATGCTTATACAATTTAACAAGGACATTATGGCCTTATGAACACAAAACAGCTTCAAAACTGGAAGGTGCACCACAAATCTACAAGCACAATAAATTCAGAAAGCTTCAAGAAATCAAGAGCAAAGCAACAATCAATACAAAATCATACTTGCTCCAGTCATAAATTGGCATTTCAGACATCAGCACTGTCTCCAGAACAAAACTTTGACTACATTTCTTTGTTGTAATATATCAAAAGTATAATCCTGTGAAACTATTTTGAAGACAAATCTACTTGTATCATTTTCAAGTATATGTTAGCTATCAGTATTGCCATCAAAAACTTATGAAAGTAAAGACTGCTAAGCATAGTAAATAAGGAGTAACTAAGAACTTGAGGCTTATAAGGTGCAACAGAAAAATGCATGCAATGCTACTTGCTGAGTTGCTGCACTAAATTAGCACTTTCGTTTCATAAACCAACCGCTTTTACAGAAGATGCAACTGAAAAACAATCTTCAATGATGGATATCAGTTTCCTTTCAATTTCTTCACTAATCAATAATGAAGCCTCGTCTCGAATGGGATCAGTTGAATCAGACCCATCACCTGTGTGTGTCAGCAACAAAAGCATGAGATATACAGTTTTAACACAGAAAGTTAGCAAATAATATGTTTTGTTTAAAAAAAAACATGCATATGTTAACGATCCATAATTTTGTCTCTTTTTTATTCAGAGTTATTTTTGAAATTATTAATGATAAGTTTTAGACAGGGGAGACAGCAAAATATGCCACACAGATTGAAATAATTCAGGAATATCCTAAGACGTGAAGGATGACAAACAAGTATTGGGTTATTTAGATATATGCCACAAATGACAGGTCTAGAGATATGCCACCGCAAAAGTTTCTTATCCGGGGCATGACACTCTAAAGTGTTCATCTTGGAAATATGATAATCCTTCATCATCCATAAATGTTTCCTCAGCCCTGTCCCCGCCCCAGGATTCAAGTATGATAACGCCAAAAGGAGCTGACTTGCTGAGATACCCCTATTGGCAGGCCATGTTGTTCAAAGCATCAGCAGCCACCTCAAAAAATTCCTACACCGCCATTGTGCATGCACTGCCCCCTAACTACCCCACAAGTGACCCTGTTCCTGCACCAACCATTGCTGGCATGAGGCAAAGCAAGATATGCTCACCAACCTCAGGTCAGTCCATTGATAACGTCATGACCTATGCACTCCCTGCCGGCTGCCGTAAGAAGCAGCAGAAATAGAGGAAGAATAAGCATGGTCATAATACTCTATGCAGCATGTCATGGGAAGTTTCACTGCAATTGCTTGCAGCCAGTAGTGAATTGTAGCAGCAGATTATCTACCAATTATACTCTAATAATACTCTAGGATCTTCCCATGACACAACAGCAGCAATGGTCCCAAATGATGCAACTGTAGAACAGTAAATATCCAGATGACCCTGAAGTTTAACCATAATGTTTAACCATAATTCATGGCTACCATAGACTGGTTCTGAAATTTTTAAACTAGGTCAAAATAATATGCATATCACAATCACACAAAAATGAATCATCAGCATTACATAAAAACTAAAAGGTAAAAGAGTTAATTTACAAAAATGAATCATCAGCATTACATAAAAAACTAAACGGTAAAAGAGTTAATTTAGGGGAAAATTTATATATTAACATATATTTGGAAACTAACATTACATCTTGATTTCCCCTGCGTGTTACAAGAAAAAAAAAAATAACATCTTGCTACAGGATTCATGCAGATTACTCACTTAATATCAAATATTAAGATATTATTGACTTTTATGGTCTCTAATAAAAGAGTTTATGCTTTGTTAGTGCATGCTTATCAGCCTGCATTTGCAACTAAAAATAGTTTCATGGAAGTGTTTTCAATGAAAATGATAACCACACGATCTTACTTTAACAAAGTTTTTTCCATAAATCCTCAAAGAATGGGAGTATTATTAATGTGACATGAGGATAAAAACAGTAGAGAATCAACAGGTGAAAATGGAATTTTGCATTGCTCAAATTGCAATGTAGCTCAATAACACTACAAACTTACTTGCATGAACAAAGATTCTTCTGATGGACTTCAGTAAGCACTGACGCTCAAGGTAATATTGTACAGATACCTTCAGGGAAAAACAATGGGCATGAATAGCAATAACAGAACTGTTAAACTATAGCAAAATTTAAGTAGCATGAATCCATAAGCTAGCTACACTGATATCCTAATTATCAATACCATAAGTTCAAAGTGTTTTCAAGGCGTGGCAGCGGCGCTTAAGCGCCAGGGCGCTTCTGGCTCGCCTTAGGGGTAAGGCGGCGCCTTGTCGCCTTTATGCCCAAGCTGACGCCCCTCGATTTCGCTGTCCCCTCATCGATTCCGCCGATTCCGTCGCCGCCTCGTCGATTCCACTCCATTCCGCCGCCTCCTTGTCGCCCTCCTCTGCTCGATTCCGCCCGCCTCCTCAACGCCCTCTGCTCGATTCCACCACCATGTTCTTGATCTAAAAGGGGCGACAGTGGCTGTAGATCTAGAAGGGGAGTAGCGAGGGAGGGGGAGCAGAGCGGCGCATCTGGAGAGAGGGGAGCAGAGGAGCGCATGCTGCCATGCCGAGAAAGAGAGGGGCAGCGGTGGAGGGATACGATGCAGAATGAGTGGTGTACAACGAGAGGAGCAGCAGTGGAGGGTTTGGGATAGGCCTGGAGCGCAGGGGCGGGGCTAGGACAACCCACTTCTTACTCCTCCTTTCCTTTTTCTTTTTTATTTTTTTTCTTCATCATCTACTGCTATGAGCTTCTGTTTTAAGTTTTTCTTAAATTCATAAAGGCGTCGCCTCCTTCCTCACTTTGGTAGTCGCTCGCCACGCCTCGCCTTACCGCCTTAAAACATTGAATTCAACCTAAAGAATGGATACCATGCAGCTAAAAATACAAATGTAATTCATGGCATTCCTTAGTTAGAGAAGTTAAAGGGCAAACCCAGTGCCAGAGGCTCCCACATGAGTGGGGTTTGGGGAAGGGAAAAAAACGAGGCAAGCCTTCCCCCCTCGAAATCTGCGGAGAGGCTGCTTCAAACCCACGACCTGGTGACTCAGTGAGACAGCTCTCACCACTGCACCAGGCCTGCCCTTCTTCTTAGCTAGAAAAGTTAATAGATAAAAATAGCATTACAAATAAATAAATGTTACTAAACTTTAAAAACACATCACTGTTTCAACCACAAATTTACTTGAGGCAAAAGTAACCATTTTACAGATATTAGTGGTGCTAATATTCTGATTGCAGACCCCAGTAACGATGTTCTTAACTTCATCATTAGAATAACCAATGTTCAAACATCTCAGCGGCAATGTTCTAATGTTTTAACTATAGACAGATGATTGCAAAAATGCAAAGTAACTTTAAAACAAGTGCTATTCCGATGTCAAACAGAACTAGCAATCTGTGTAGTGAGGGAAGAAACCAAGACTTAAAATCATGGATCAAAAAAGCACAGAAAGTGCTTGCTTAGGCAGATAGGCTGCTCAGGAGAGGCACAGTGATGCAAGGACACCTGAAATGTGCATTAGGCAAACTGCCTTTGGCAAGGTGCCCACCCACTTTGTGCTGCTCTTCTTTTGATCTGCTTTGTGCTTGTGTTATGTGCAGTGGAGTGATAGGGATTGTATGGCTGCAAAAACTGTGGTTAAGATGATGATGCTTATGTGAAGCTTGTCCTCGTTATTTTCTCAGCTTTTTTTCATTATAAGGCGGTGTGTATTTATGAGCAGAGAGCAGGTGCTGTTGATGGTCTGACTCTCTTTCTTACATCTGTTTTTCCCTTCTTATTTTCCCACTCAGCCCAATACAAATCAAGCAAAGCAATGCAAATAAATTAACTACAAAACTGCAGAAATTATTAAAAACAGAGGGAAAAAGGAGAGGGGATGGGGTGACGCCATGGCAGGGGTTGCCGTGTCACAAGGTTCCCGGTACCATGGGGTCGAGGAACAGGTACGGCGGTGCATGGTTTGACACTTTATAAGCTCCCAGAACAATGGGGAGTATACCTCTGCACGACGATGGATTGAATGGTAGCTTGGGACAATCTTGTCACTAAGGTTACAGAAGTAAAATAGAGGGAGGAGCAAAGTAGGTATGAAGAAAGATATAGGCTACTGGGCTGTCGCTTTAAGGCCCATTTGGCCTAACATGAGTTCCCCTAAACCTTCTAAATCCCCACACGACAGCAAGCAACCATCGCCACCTGTCATTCCTCTTGTTCGTTTCTCTGCTCTTGGCGTCGCCAAGAACCGCCTGAAATTCCTCACCGGCAGATATCAGCTCACACCTGGGACTAGCAAAATCGGTCGCCCTCGCTCTTCTCTTCTCTCTGGTGCTCTCTACATGGGAATCAGATGCATGTGCTACCTCAGCGCCTGGAGTCTGCAAGGAGAAGGCCCTAGTCCTCATCGTCTCCAATGCTTCTCCCATGTTCTCGAACACTTGCAACGTTCCACCGGCTGGCAACAGATGCAATATGAGCTCCACTCTTCCTCCTCACCTTGCCCGTGGTCCATGCTCTCCTACTGCCACCTATGCTCTTCAGGTCTCCAGGCACGACCGGGAACAAGGATTGCAGCACGGACCAAGAATTATACATGTTTATGTCAATGCAATCATACATGTGCAATCTATTCATGTATTTTTATGTCATTATTAGTTAACTACAACAACAACCAAGAATGGCAACAAACATGTTAATAACTATGCTTATATCTTATACTAGGGTAAACATTGCTGTTTCACAGTTGTGCCTGGTGTTTCTCACATGTGTTTTTTTCAGGCATTGTGTCTAAGGTGAACAAACAAAATTGTGCCTCAACTATGCCTTTTCCTTTTTTATTTTATTGCAAATTTCTTACAACAACATGAAAGGATGTTGAATTGCATAGCATCGAAGTACAGCTACACTGCATTGACATTGCAGTTTCTACAATCAACAGAACATTAGACAGGTAGAGCATCTTTTCAAGAAAATATATATATCTTACAGAATTATACCAGATGAAGAAACTCCTCAGCATCAGCATCATGTAATGTTGGAGAGATTTCTGAAGATCTCTTGACGAGAATGTATGATTGCACCTCATCCAGGTTCTGTGGGGGGGGGGGATCCAAATTTAGCAACACAACAGAACTTTTGTGTGAAAAACCAAGGTACTAAGATAGTATATGGATAATACACAAAAGACCAAAATTTGAATCAAATAGCAGAAAATATGGGTATTTATCAAAATAACGATCATGCTAATACCATTCAACTTCTCCAAGCTTTAATGGACAAACACTAAGGAAAAAGTGTGTACACCAAATGTTAAGAATATATCTATTATCACAAATATTGTGTACTGTCAAACAACTGATAGTAAACAATTTGAGGGAATCATGACGCTATGTTCGGCTAGGCGCTAGGCGGAATCTAGGCGGTGACCCAAAGCCTAGAGCCTAGGCGGTTCAAGGCGTTTTGCTAGGCGATGATTAATACATGCACAAATACCTTTTTTAGCAGAATACATGCACAAATACTTCAAAGAAAAAAAAAAGAAAAAAAAAAGAAATCAGGGCTGGTGACATGGGAAGAAAGGGGAAAAAGGCCCATTTGAAGGCCCAACTCTCCACATAACCCTCTCCCCCTCGCATCCTCTCTCTCCCTCTCCTCTCGCATCTCTCCTCGCCCGCGCCTCTCGCTTCGCCCGCCGCCGCGCCAAGACGCATCGGCCTCGCCCGAAACTGCGCCCGCGCCTCCGCCGCCCGCACTAGCCCGTCTGAAGCCGCCCGCCGCCCGCAGCTCCTCCTCCCCCCACCGGCGACCTCCGCCCGACGCCGCCTCCACCCCCACGGCCGCCGCCCGACGAGCCGCCGCCGCCTAGGGGCCCGCCTACCCCCTAGGCCGGGCGGGACCCCGTCCGCCTACAGCTTAAGCGCGCCTAGGCGCCGTCTGGGCGCCGCCCTAGCTGAACAGAGATGACGCTGACTATATATATGACAGGAACCAAGATCAAATTAAGAAAAGACAAACAATAATGTCTGCGCACTGTAGGTAAAGGCAGAGGCAGAATAATAGCCATATCCTTAAGTGGATGGCAGGGAAAAGAATGAATAACAAAAAGGATATTTTGTAGTATGTCAATCAGTGCTCAGTACCAATGAAAAAAAAATCAAAAATGAGACATCTATGTCAAATTGGATGGCCAAAAGGCATTCCCATTTGGCACAAAGATTTCCATAAGAATTTAGGAGGGTAATCATCCAGGAAAAAATCATTCTAATGGAGATCCAGGGAAAACTCATATCTACCAAGAGGGCGTTAATACTTCTCATTCCATTGGAAATCATATACTGGTGCCTTGGTGGCCCTTCCAAATTCCAATATTAGTGCTAGACATGGCTAACTTTAGCGCTGAAAAAATTTTGCGAAGACCATTTAAAATCAATGATGGTGTTTGTTATGATTATAAATACAAATTTCTGCAGGCCAATATTTGAGCTTTCAAAGGGTTCTGGCTCAAAAAAAAAAAAAAAAAAAAAAACAATCAAGTTATGTCAATTACTCTGACCAACCAGTAAGCGTCAACAGGTGTCCCTCAAAGAAATTGTATGCCATATTTAACAGATCTACAATACTAAAATTGCAAGTTCGAGTAAAGGAAATAAAAAACAACCTTGGGTCACTACTCAGCATTCAAGCAATTCTACAGAACCTCAAGCCCTTTATACACTAATCTACTTACGGTCCTATACAGTTTAGCCACTAAATGCAATTTTGAGCTAAGCATATGAGCATTACAGGAACTCAAAGAAGCAGCCATCAACAGAATCTACTAGTTATTATGTTCATCCAATAAGTGAGACAGGGGAGCAAAATTACCAGGCACTTGCTTGCACGAAGTGCGGCCTCCTTGAGCTCTGTCTTGACAATGAGGCGATGCTCCCCGACGGCAACCTCGCCAGCGTCCAGTGCTCTCCTCGATGCGTCATTCGGCTTTCCGAACATGGAGACCGACCCTCGGAGCCACGCGTGGTGGCTTTTTTGATCCGCTTAGCCTGCAGCAAGGAAGCCATCTGTTACAGCCGATGATTCTGCGAACGAGGCTTTGAGGCGGAATAGGGAAAGGGGACTTACGAGGGCGTCCGGGACGGAGGGCCAGTAGTGGCTCGGTCGAGGTCGTCGGAGAGGGCGACGAAGGAGTCCCACCATAGCGATGCGGACACGGTCTTGCTGGTGCCGGCGGCGGCGGCGATGACGGGGATGGAAGTGGATGTAGCCGCCCCGCCGCTAGCCATGGGCGGTGAGGGCTTTAGAAACCCTAGTTGCGGCGAGGAGGCGGGAGAATGGACAGAGAGAATCTGGAGAGCAGCAGCTGAACAAGGGTTTTTGGAAACGACCGGCAGCCGCGCCGCGCGAGGGGGTGGCCGCGGGGGAGGGGCGCCATCCGCGTGGGGAGGGGCGCTGGCCGCCGGGGGAGGGGGCGCCATGCGCGCCGCGCCGCTGAGGTGGCCGCCGCCATGGCCGCCGGGGAGGGCGCTGGTGGCCGCCGCCGAGGGGCGCCACGCGGGCGCCAAGGCTGGGAGGTGGCCGCCGAGGCGCCATCCGCTGGTGGGCGCCATGGCCGCCGCGCGCCGGGCTGAGGTGGCCGGCCGGGCTGGGGTGGCCGCCGCGCGCTACGGGGCGCTGGCCGCCGCGGCGGGCATGCGACCGCAGCGGAGCCGGGCGGCGGGAGTCGGGGCTGAGGTGTCCAAGTGAGGAGATAAGGCGTAGAAAGAGAAAGAAAAAAAGCTAGAGTATGACATGTGGGTCCCATAATTGTAAGATAACGTGTTAAAATGGTGTCCATCCTAACCCTCTCAATCCTCCCAACCAAACAAAGAACTGGTTGGCTCCAAC